>PVKB01004785.1:90736-124696 GCA_004027205.1 Ctenodactylus gundi
GAGAGAGAGAGAGAGAGAGAGAGAGAGAGAGAGAGAGAGAGAGAGAGACTGGGGATGTACATCTCCAATCTGTTTTGACTTTGAGACAGGTTCTCGCTAAGTTGCTGAATTGCCCATTGTGGGATTGAACTTGTGATCTTCCTGCCTCTCCCCTGACAAAGTGCTGGGATTATTGACCTGCACCACCAGGCCTGGCTGGAAAACTTTACATAAATATAAGCATGCAAAAAATGTCTTCCTCTTTATAAAAATCTTAACTGGGGCTAATTTCTTATCTATTCACAGGTAAAGGTAGATATTTTTATGTTCCTGTACTTCTGGGCTTCTGTATGAAAAGAAAACATTTACAAATACTTTCTCTGCATCAGATAATGTGTGAGACACTGTCTTATCTGTTATTTCATTTAGCCCCTGTGATTTCATCATGAGGCCAGGATAATTATAGTGTTTCAGAGCAAAAACAGGTGAAATGCAGAGAGTTAAGTTTTGCTCAAAGCTGTGCAGTTACCAGTTTAGTAGTAAATGACAAATAGATTTCAAAAGCATTTTTGTGACTTAAACTCCATGTTTGCTTATTTTCTCCTTTGTTTCTAATCACCTCATAATTCATTAGTTGTAGAGAACCTCCTCTTTGAGAAGAGCTGTATCACAGCATCTATTTTTGAGTGAGAATATCACCACAGATTGTTATATACGTAAGAAACGTGGTCTAACCTACATTAGGTCTTACTGACACGTGAGATTTTTGAACATATGATTTCGCTTGGATTATGCACATCAGAGCTGAGTTACTAAGAAGTTTCTTGAGTGCACGAGCTTTTTATTGCTGCGAGAAGTACCTGTGATACTCAACTTAAAGGAGAAAAGATTTATTTTGGCTCATGATTTTAGAGAGTTCAGTCTATGATTGGCTGGTTCAATGGCAGAAACTTTAGGGTGGAAAAGGTACAGCTGCCCACATCATGGCGTCCAGGCAGCAGAGAGAAAGGGAAACACCAAGATAAGAATATACGCGTATAGGTCATGCATCACCTGTGCATGGTGGCATAGGTAATTCACCTGAGCACATTCAGCTTGGAACTGGTCAATGGATGAATCCACTGGTGGGTTTAGCCACTCATAGCCCAGTTACCTTCCAAAAGCTCCGCCTTTAAATACTGCTGCCTTGGGGATCAGACCACCATTACACAGTTCTTTGGGGTGACCCTTCATATTTAAGCCATTACATCAAGTATAAACTACAAATTGATTATGAAATATTAAGTAGAAAAGAGACAGATAACCTTCAAGCAGTGTCATTCTGTGGTTGTCCTCTTCTGCGAGGCTCTGAGTGGCAGCGGTTGACGCTGAAAGGAACAAGAAGAGAAGAAAGGCTGCTATCACTCTTGAGCATTGTTAGGTTTCTAGCTTGGTGTGTTCTGAGCATCACTGAAGGGAAATGTGTTCCTTTGGTCAACGTATGTTTTAGACCATAGCCTGAAAGATGTGTGTAGTACAGCAACATATTTATTGCTCATTGTAATTAATTTGTGAAAAGGACAGTATAAATTAATAAGAAATTTGAACTAGGGAAGGGAAGTATGCTTTCGTTATTCGCACAAAGCGTGCAGCAGACATCTAAAAGCTGGAGTACTCAAGAAGGGCTGTGGTTCTTGGCGGGGTGTGACTAAGGTGTCCTTTACCAGGAAACCATGGAGACCCTGGGAGACAAGTGATTTCCCTCAAGCTCCCACAGCTGGTGAATGGCTCAAGAAATGTCAAAATCTGTTCTGCCCAGGACAGTTCTCCACTCCCCTCTATGGTGTATTCAGGATTAGCACATTACTGCCATTTACAAGTTTCATGTAATTTTTCATGGATGTACAAAATTATAATATGACATTTATTTTTGTGTAAATCAGTGCTACTAAAGTGCGAAATCCATTTTTTTCCCCTGTCCCTGTTGGTACTGAATTTTAGAAAAGAATTGGCAGTACAAAAGAAAGTTTAGCTGGTTGGTTTGAGTTACCCTTTATTTTGAATTAGTGTGACCCACATTCATGGGGTTTTTCTTTGATTCTTTTTTAAAGAGTTTAATATCACCATGAAGATGTTCTGTTTGATATTATTCTCAATTTAAGAGACAGAGATGTTTCACATAATGCCTTGACAATCAATTTCCCATGTCCCTTGCAGAGTTCTCTTTCTTTATTACTTACATACCCCAACCCTCTAAAGAACATTCTGTTCATATTTTCCTACAGAACTGGGGATTCATTTACAACAAACATCTTTTTGTTTTTATTATTTTAAATAAATAAACAAAAGGTTTTTAAAAGGACTCTTCTGTTTGGGTAACTGCCCTGTTGAGTATGAAATCGAGGAAAAAGTGAACTTTGTTGTAAGGGCAGTTCAGGAAGTTTGAGCAACCTTGATTGTGTGAGCTTTCTGAAGTTATACTTATCTAAGGAAAGATGTGCATTGATTCTGAGAGGAAAACAAAAAAAACTTTCCAGTAATTTCAATCTCTAAAGGAATATTGGAGCTAGACCAACACCCTTCTCCTGTCACAGTTTTTTGAAAATTCCATGTGTCGACCTGAATCATTACCTAAAGACTTTTCCCACTCTCGAATTCCTCTTTGATCCTTGCTCATTGGCTTTGAGGATTTCAGCATTTCAGCTGGAAGAGTTCTTAGTATTCTACTCTGAATGATCTGTTACAGGGATTTCATTGCAGGGGTGCTGGTGGTGGTGGGAGATTCAATTGACTGGGGTCCTGTGCCAAGAGCATACACAGCTACAGTCTTTTAGAGTATAGGGAGTACTTAATATATATCTCTATCCATGAGACAAGCCAGGTTGTAGCTCAATGTGCAGCTGTCAATATAAAATCTTGCTCCTTGGGATTTTATGAACATGTGTTTTGTTTAATATGAAGCACATATTATAGAAGGGGGCCATTTGGAAAGGATCATTTTCTCTGTCTGTGCTTTTCTTGGCCTGGGTATGGACTAGGGATGTCTCTGAGTCATTTGTGACCTCCTGGCACTCTAGCACATGCAATCTTATTTGCGTTCTCTACTGCTTGCCTCCTTGCCTTCTGACTGGTTCAGAATGGTCTTAGGGAATTACAGCACCCCTTCTCTCCAGCCCTGTAGCCTGTGGGAAGTTCGGTATTTGATTGTGCTCAGAGTGGGAGGAGAATGTATTGACTGCTTGCCAACCAGCAGCCTTTCTGTGTATCTACCAGCCTCTGACACCGCATCCCACATACTTGAATTGACAGGTGGCGAAAGGATTTGGTGGTAGAGCCTGAATCCAATAGTGTCTCCCCATCCTCCAGTGGATACCTGAGGCCCTAGGTAGTGCTGAACCCTATATATATTTTTTCTATACATAAATACATATCTATGACAAACTGTAATTAATAAATTAGTCACAGTAAGAGATCTATAATAGCTATAGATATAAAATACAATAATTATAGCAACATACTATAATGAATATTTTGTGAATGTGATTTCTCTGGCTTGAAAAAGTCCAAGTAAATATTAATATTTTCTGACTGGTGGTTTGAGTACATGAAACTGGAAAATGAAATGGCAGATGAGAGGATGGCCATGCTGCTTGATGGTCTTTCATGGGACTAAGCGTTGAGATAGAATCGCCCACCACTAAAAGTTGTGTTTCTAGAAAAAGTCAGTTTTCTTTAGAAGTAACGCTAATTCTTTCAGAATTAGCCAGAGGAAATGCTTAAACATTTGCAAGCTTTCTAAGTGTAAGCATGCTATTCTGAAGAGTTTTGAATCATTCAGAGGTGTCTCAGGGAATAACTCATGTCTGTCCTGGAAAGTTTTGTTACCTAAAGGTTTATTTTAAGTGAGTTGTTGCTCTTTGCCTGTTTGTGTCCAAAATTAAGGAAGAGTTAAATACTAAGTACCCCTGTATTTGTCTCCCAGGGAAAGCAGTGCTTTTATTCATTCATTCACTCAGTCATTAATTCACCCAACCTGCAGTATGCTGAGTTGTCGTAATATCCAACAGCTACTAGTTTAACTGTCCAAGATACCTGTAAGCATGTATAGAAATGTATGGATTGAAGCGTTGTGCATGTTATAATAGGATATATGCAGTCACAATGGGAAAAATATATAATCTCTCACTTAATGAGGGACACTTGAGACAAGAGGACACTTAGCATTTCCTATGGCTGATGCTTCTAAGAGTTAAGGGCAGAAACGGAAAGTATGTACTTTTGCAGATATTTGGCTGCTTCCTAGTGCTGCCATCAAAGGTCCTGCCTAGCTGACTTCTCAGTGCTGGTGGTACAGGAGCACCTGCTTCGGGGAGCGGAACTCTGCATGGAGCCGGGCTGTCCACAATAATCATTAATGAATTTTGTGGTTCAGAACTCAGTAGGTATAAGTGAATGAGTGGTGTAGGTCCTTTTCCTGTCTTTATTAACTCATTATGTGATCTTGAGTTTTCTTTACAATAGTTGCAAAAGTGGTTGCCTGTCTTATTTGTCAGCTCTGACTGTCTAGCAGGTACATGTATGTACTTGGCAGTTTAAGCAAGAAAAATTTATTTCTCATAGTTCTGGAGGTTGGGCAGTCCCATAGAGTTGATTTCAATAGAGGTGGTTTCTGGTGAGGCCCCTCTTCTTGGCTTGTAGGTGGCTGTCTTCTCCCTGTGTCCTTATATGACTTTTCTTTGGTGCATGTTTATGGATAAAGAAAGAAAGAGAGGGAGAGAGAGGGAAAGAGAAAGGGAGGGAGGGAGAGAGAGAGAGAGAGAGGGAAAGAGCAAGGGAGGGAGAGAGAGAGAGAGAGAGAGAGAGCGAGCTCCCTCTTTCTTTTCTTAAATGGCTGCCAATTCTATTGGATTTACGAACCCAGTGTTATGGCCTATGTAATTGTAATTAATTTCTGTAAGTCCTGTCTCCAGTTACAGTCCCCACTGGGAATTAGGGTTGTAACATGTAAATTTTGGGAGGGAACATCTCTATCCTTGACATTCCTTAGGATGCAAGAAGGCGCTCTGGCTTCAGCTTTCTAGAATGACTTTCGTGGTTCCCAGGATAGCTGATTGCCCTTTCTCTCTTAGTGTCCTGGTCCTTCCAAAGGTAAGGACTTGTCTCCTTCTCTGTCTAGATGCTTAATACAGTGTCTGGCATAGTAAATCCTAATATTTGATTGATAAAATATGCATCAATGACAGGTCAGTCTTGGTGTTCCACTGTCGATTTAGAATGAATAAAATAAAAGGGAAATTAAACAGATATTCTGACATTAGTTCTCTTGATTTTTTTTTTTTAGTTTTCTACTGTGAGATCTTTTTGCTTAGACCTTGGAATGCCTCCTAACAGATTTTCTTGATTTCAAGCTTCCTGCCACCAAAGCACACCGCCTTCAATCTATAAGCAGATGAATTTTCCTAATATTAATATTTTTATCACTTCCTATGTAAGACTTTAATCTACCTTTTCTACCCAATAAAGTCAATCTTTTTAGCCTGATACGTAAGGCTGCACAATCTGCCCTTGACCTTACTTTGCTGCTGTACCCAACACCACTTTCCAAGCACAAGCTGTGCCATAGCTACCCGTGTGACTTGCTACAGCCAAAGTGCCCCTGTGACCACGTATTGTATGTTTGCTTGTGCCCGTTCTGTTTGGGCTGCCTGTCTCCTTTATTTACCTCCTCAGCTGTCCCACCCTTTCCCGATGTCCTTCTAACTGCCCTCGCTCTTCTTCATATCTAGTTTTCTTATTCCTCCTTATGCAGTGTTATTCAGAAGTAATCCTACCGTTTCTAATCTATGACACAGAGCTGATTTGTCCTAACCACTTTGACCTTGTCACTGGCCAGGTTCTATTGGAGAAAACAGAACATTAGGGTTCCAACTCTAGCATCACCACATGTAAGCAAAGACTTCTTCATCTTTGACAGGGAATGATGATCTTCATGAGAGTAGGCTAAAGTCCCAGTGTGAAAATGGCATTTGTGTGAAAGCGCTATCAGCTGTGCAGAGGCTCCTCTTATGTTTCGTCTCGCGTAATAATTTTCAAGTCTTATGAAGGAGTAGCCTTGAGTTTTGCACACCCACGCTTCGTGTCCCAAGAGGTGTGAAGCATGCCACCTCCCTATAGGGTAAGCACTGGGTCATGTCCATGGACAGGAGAGAGGGCCAGCAGCGTGTCCCTCTCGGATTGTGTTGCCTGGTACGTGAGACAAGGTGTCCTTCAGGAATATGAGACTGCAGAGACTGATATTTTCTCTTCCCCAGCCTCCTCAATAGTCTACACTTATGCCTATTTATTCATTCTTCTTTTCTTTCATTGTGCTGTGGGAAGGGAAAGCTGGACAGTGACTATCAGCCATTCTTTTCCTTTCAGTGCTCGTCCTTGTGTGAGCCATTGGCCCTCCCCGAAGCCAGAGGTCTGGACTCTTTGAGATTTAGGATAGTCTTGGCATGATAACAATAACATGTTTCATAGCACTATGGGAAGAGGGAGAGAACTGCAGTTAGAAAATGGAGGCAGATAGCTTTTGTGTTTCTTTTATTAAAGTTGTTATCTATTGAAAGCATGTTTTCTGATAGACATCGCTGCGAATGTTAGAGACATAGTTCTGGACATAATTGTGAGAATGAATTGATCTTCAAAATAAAGGGCCTTGATGTGCCTGATACCACTTAGGAAGGTGAGTAAGAGCATGTCACCTTTTTACTTTGTGAAATAACTGAGTCAGTTGTCTAGGTGTCATTTCCATGCTATGCCAGGCTCTATTGGAACCTACATCTGAAGGTAAAAACAAAATTAATATTGTTTATGCTGTCTTTTGAAATGGTATTGTATTAATAATCATGCATGCTCTTGTATTAATTTTGATTTTTAAATATTGCATCATTTATCTGCATTTCTGAGAATTTTGGCTTCACCTTAGATGTTCCTAGAGTACTTGCCTCACTGACCTGACTATAGTCCCAGCTCTACTGTATTTGATTTTAATGTGTGGGATTTGTGTGTGTATGTGAGTATGTGTGTTTTTGTATGCACATGTGTGCACTGGTAACAAATGAAATTGTTTAAAAAATTGTTTCTATTATTA
This sequence comes from Ctenodactylus gundi, assembly GCA_004027205.1. NCBI lineage: Eukaryota > Metazoa > Chordata > Mammalia > Rodentia > Ctenodactylidae > Ctenodactylus > Ctenodactylus gundi. The sequence continues at coordinate 97,830 of PVKB01004785.1, forward strand.
AAAAACTGTAATGTTTTCTTGAGAAAGAAGATTGTAAATACATTCTATCTAGACTATTAAATCATGAACCCATCATTATTATCATAGTATGAACATGTAGTGACTCATTGTTCTTAGAATCCTGCTTTGTGTTTTCTAGAATGCTCCATTCATGTGACTGCCTTCCACCTACCATTTACAAGATGCATAGGTAGAGAATATGTGGAGGGAACAGTCAGGCCCAACTGCCACTTGTGAACACACACACGTTATAGGTGCTCTGTGAGGATGTGTATGTGCCTTGCCAGCTTTTGTCTTTCTCGGAGTATTATATTAATTTTTAAAAATAGACTTTGTTTTAGGGTACTGGTAGATTCATAGCAAATTGAGCAGAGAGTTCCCATATACCCCATGCTCATATAGATACATACACAGCCTCTCTTACTATCAACAATCCTTACTAAAACAAAATATTTTTTTAACTACTGACGAACCTACACAGACACTTTCTTCTTACCAAAGTCCACAGTTTATTATTAGAGTCCACTCTTGGTGCTGTACTTTCTGTGAGTTTTGACAAATGAGTAATGAAAGAGATACGCCCTTATATTACCATACAGTGGAGTTTCACTGCCTCCCTCCCCCAAGACCTGGATGCCCAGCTATTCATCCCTCCTATCCCCAACTTCTGGCAACTACTATTTTTTTAAACTGTGTCTTTTTTTTGCCTCTTCAAGCATGTCATATAGTTGGAATCATATACTATGCAGCCTTGCATTTAAGGTACCATGGGTTTTCATGGCTTGATAGCTCGTTTTTTAAGGGCTTCATTGTCAGGAAACTATGATATCATTCTCTCTTTTATACCAGAAAAGTGAGGCCAAGTGAGACATAACACTTTCCCCAAAGTCAACATGAGCAGAGTGCTGGGATTTGAGCCCGCACTCCCGATTTGGGCGCTGCTTCCACAAACCTGCCGCTGCCTCAGATGGGGAGAGGTCAACATTGCCCAAATATGTGTGGGTGCAAAGGGAATGCAAGAGGGTGGGGCCTTAATTTGACAGATCAGTCATTAGATCTTCATTTTTAGATAAAACATGACTGGAACAAGTTGTCATGTTTCCTTTAGTGAACTCAGGAATGTTTCATGGAGTAATCAGCAGAGTTAACAGGTGTTTGGCAGGCTTCTTAGTGGAGGAAAGTAGATTGAGATTTGGGAGCTTCCCAGGAAGATGATGGAATTTGGTCAATGTGGAAGACACTAAAAGTGAGCTTGAGTTACTCCTCATACAAAGTACCATCTAGTCCTATGGACTAGGGATTAAACTAGCAGAACTAAAGGGTGATAGAAATGGAGCTCTTTCAAGAGAGTCAAGTTCATGTTTCTTTTGTTCTGATGTTTCCTTTTCCTTCTAGCAATGCATCTGTAGTGTGTATTGACAACAGCTTGCATTTATTAAGCACTTAACATGTATGTGCAAGACCAGGTGCTATCTACTTTATATGCATTAATTTCTTTAATTCTCACCATATATCTACAAAATGGGTTCTATTATTCTGCCTATTCTTCAGACATTTAAAAGGAAAAAATTTTTCCAAGTTAAGACAGTTAGTATATTCTGGAGTGAAATTCAAACCCATCAGTTTGATTTCAGAGCCCAGACTCTTATTGATTAGTAGGATCTTAAACTGATGTTAGTTTTTCTTCACATTGTTCATCCTCTAAAAATTTCTTTTTCTTTCCTTCTTTCCTTCCTCTTTCTTTCTTTCTTTCTTTCTTTCTTTCTTTCTTTCTTTCTTTCTTTCTTTCTTTGTCTCTTTCTTCCTTTTTTCTTTCTTTGAGACAGGGTCTTGCTCTGCAGTCCAGGCTAGTTTTGAACTCACTATGTAGCTCAGGCTGGATTCAAATTCAACAATCCTTCTGCCTCAGTTTCTTGAGTTCTGAGATTACAGATATGTACCCCCATGCCTAGTTGACATGGTGCTGGGGAATCAAGCTCAGGGTCTTGCACTTGCTAAGCAAGAGCTCTAACTGCTGTGCTAATCCTCCAGCCCCCTTTTTGATTTCTGAGCGTCATGCAGGAGAATGTATTGTCACTAAACACACACTAAATCTATCCTTAACAAGGATATTCTGAACATTTTCAAGTTGCACGATTACAGACTTGATACTTATGATAAAAAGAAATGTATTTTATGTCTTTGATATGCCTCATTTATTTGTATTTACATTAGAAAAACTGCCATTCTTAAAAGTAGAAACAAAAAAATTAGATAGACTGTATGGCCAAAGCTCCTACAGTCTATCAACACCCTTTAATGAATAGAAGAGAAGCCAATGTTTATTAAATACTGTTGCAGAACTTTTATTTCCTCAATAATGAGGCCTCAGTTTGATTTTATTTTTAAAATTTTGTCCATTTCAGAGTTAAGACAATGAAAACCCAGAATGTAGCTTGCTTGAGTACCAAAGCACCAGTCAGTAATAGAGTTAGAGTTTCTACCTTCAGCTAGTTGGTTTAAAAGCTTTTATTATTTCCCCCCTTTCTTTTATTATAATGTTTCTCATGAAGCTTAGTTTTCTGAATAAATATCGCTTGTGCTTTGCCTGTGTTGCCCCTGTAGAACACGGTAGCAGTTGGAGGCCTTATAAAGACCCGTGTGGGAATTCACATAGTCACGAGGGGAGCTGTCAGGAGTGTGTTTTGAATGTGAGGTTGGCGCCGGTGGGTGGTGTTCTCTGAATGGAGCACTCAGGTCCATCAGTCCTACTGTCTCTGAATTTCCCATTCCCTTTCAACAAGTGGGGCTGACAAATTGTGTGATGCTGACATGGGAGTCCTGGGTTTTCTGCAAATTAGCTGTGCAGTCTGGACATTGCTTTTTCCTTCATTGCAAGATGAGAAGGATTTGGATACATTGAGTTCTTGAGCCTGAGGCTGCCTAATACACATCAGATTTGGGTGATCCTCAGCTGATTCCCCTTAAATCAGGGGCATAAGATGGACATCCTGTAAAATTTTTGTTTCTTATTTTTCATGTAGATAACAAAGCATCAATGTTACTAGACAATCATAGTTGCTTTTTATACTATAGTGACCTGGGTTTTACAGTTCTCTGTAGTTTCAAAGCTCTTTTACATGCTTTGTCTCATTTTATCTCTTCCTAAACTTAGATGAAAGCAGGCAGCATCCAACATGGGTCTTAGTTACTGAAATTCTTCATCTGTATAGTGCATGATATCGGTACCTGCTGTGTTGGGTTGCTACGGGGATCATGCCTGTAGCGTGCCTACTGTTACATGCCACATCATCAATGCCAAAACCAGTGTTGGCGGTGTTTGGTATCCTTCTCCAGATCTCACACATTCCTGATGGCAGACTTGACCTTGAACCAAGGTAGTCTGTCTTAAAAAAAGAAGTGTTCATACATGCACACCAAATTGGTACTCAGTGTTTTGGAGTGAGGCCTGAGAAGAGATTCTGATGGGGGAAAGAGTAGAACCTTGGTTTTATTCCTGTGTCTGTCTCTAGTATGTTCATTCACTGTGTTCTTATAGACACTTACTCTGAGCTGGGCACTGTGCTAGGCATGGGGGATACTAATATGTAAATTGGTACAGTGTTTGTATTCTGAGTGTTTACATATTATGTGTAAAAACTAAACAATGTGTTAGGCATGAATCCTTTTTTTTTTCTGAACAGAAAAAGAAAGTACAAAGCACTTTGGTATGCATAAGAAAGGAAGCACCAACATGTCAAGGGAGTTTGGTAAAATCATACTAGGATTAAATTTTGACTGAGGAGTTGGTGTTACCTAAACAGAAGGCCAGAGGAAGGACAGCCATTATGGAGACAGAGAACAGCAATTTGTACAAGGGAAGACTAGTAAGAGAACATGGTAAATCAGGGAAAACAAGTATTTGCATATGTCTGATTCTTACTGAGTCTGTGAAAGTGAGCAGGAATTGACGGCAAACGGATCTGTGTGCCTTGTAAAGGAAATGGCCTTTTGTCTTGAATGTAACAGGGTAACACTGTATAATTTTGAACAACGTGAATGATATGCTCATCTTTTAAAGAGAGGACTCTTGTTTATACAAAGAAGGAGAGTGCTATTACTGGAAGCACAGCCTAGACCCTACTACTGTCAAGGCAAACTGAGGACACACATTGAGAGTACAGCAAAGGCACTGAACGAGTGATCCAGGGTGGCGAAAGTTTTGGACATATGGGAATGACTGGTTCATAGGAGTGGAGAGTAATTTAGATGGCAGAGGGAGGGTGGTTTTTGAGATGTTTCTGACTTGGATGACTGGGTGGATGTTTGGCCATCATTAAAACCAATCCCTCAGGACTGGGCACTGTGGGGTGAAAAAGGGTACTGACATTGAGTTCTTTTTTCCCACCATGTTGCGTTTTATTTCCCCTTGTTCACTGAGAGAAGCTCAGCTGGCCTTTGGGAGCATTTGTCTGCTATTCTGTAGGTCACCTGAGATGGTGAAGGGATATGACTAAGTTATATCGGGGGGGGGGGGGCAGAAGTTGAAGCTTCACCTATGGAAAATATGGCTCAAGGGAGAGGCAATGAGAAAGTACTTGGTTTGCAGAAACCGGGGCCTTTCTAGAGTGAGTAATAAGTGTTGGATAAAATTCCTCTGTGACCTGCACGATTCCAGGCATCTCATGGGGCTACACACTTCTCTTACTGGCAACTCATGGGTGAAGAGCTATCCAGCAACCTGTAGGTGATTTAGAGTTCTTTACTGTGCACCCCCTGCTGTGGCACAGCTTATCTGAGGGTCAGTCAGATTCAGGCAAGGAGCAAAATCTAAACAGTCCTCTTGGCTACAGGCGAAAGAATCTTAGCTTATCAGATTTAGAGGTGACTCCAGTAAACTCTTGGCTGTCGTGTGATGTTTCTCTGTTATTTTGATTTTGTGTTATCGTTACCAGAAGCCGTTCCGAATGGCAGTGCTTGGCAGATCCTTAATATAGCCAGTAGTCTCCTTTGTGAAAAACATTTTATTTTGGTTTTTAGTTTTTAAGGAGTTCTTCTCTTTGGGTCCTCCCAGAAAGCTGCTCCAGAATGAGCAGCTCTCTGATATCTTTCTCAGAAGAACTTCTCTTTTCAGTTCAGAATTTTATCAGCAATTCTTATGCTAAGTGGGGTCAGAGGATGAGGCATTTCTCACGTTCCCCTTGAAGCTACTCGTGCATAATGGCCTATATCATCTCTATTGTCTGCCCCAAAACATAAGCCACTGACATAAGAGAGGAAATTAAAGATCACCAAATGAACCAGCAGAGTAAGCACAGGCAGAAGTAGCGTAAAGAGACTAAAAAAAAAAAAAAAAAACTCAAGGTAGAGGTAGATGGTTATGTTGGGGGAAATGTTCACTGTGAGTAATGACTCAACAGACAAGAGGTGAGCCAGATTCCCTGGTTTGAAGGCAAACGCAACAGAAAAAGATTCTGAAATCTTCAGAGTGAGACTAAGGGCATCCCTACCAGAGAGCAATGTAACTAAAATAAATTAAGGGTCATTATTCTGGGCTGAATGCGTAATGGGCTGCCCCTTCCTATGGCTGCCTGTGATTTATGCTGCCAGTTGCTGCTGTTTGGAGGAAATCTGTGCCTCTAAACACGTTTCTTTCTTCATCAGTGAGTTGATTCTTCTGCATTTCAGCTGGGGTATAGGTATGAGGGGCTTCGGCTGGCCGAGAAAACACTAGGAGGGATTAGGAAAGCCCATGGAAGCAAAATAATTCCATGCTGGTTTGCTAGCAGGAACTGTTTGTGGAAATACTGTTCCACTGCTCTGTGCAATTGCTAAGCAAAATTATTACCTGTGTGTTTATAGTTCTCGCATATATGTTGATGACATATATGAAAAAGTGCCATCTTGAAACTTTGTATTGTGGCACCTGCCTCCTCAAAAATTCAGCCAAGACTTTCCAGGGGAAGTTTTAAAAGGCAGGCTTGTCTAGGCTCTCTTGTGGTACCAGCCTCGTCATTTTGAAACAAGAAAAGGAAAACAAAGGCCACACCTACTGAGGAGGTCACAGAGTGTGTGACAAGGAGTCTGTAACAGAGCATGCCATGCTGCCTAATGGGACAAAACCATGCTTTTGTGCTGGAGTGAGTTAGCGAGTGACGGATGCTTTGTGCATCCAGGCTCAGACCTTCCGGTCCAGTGGCCTGGCTGCTGCTGGGCCATATGAGATGGCTGGCTTGGAGGATCTAGCTTTTTGTTTCAATGTTTTCTGAGACAATGTCATCAGATTTGGTGGGCAATTGGTGTCTTCAGAGAGGCAAGTTTACATGCCTTTTTTATTTTTTAAATTAAAGCTTATAAGAAGTAAAGAAAACTTTAATTTGAAGGCCCAATATAAGAGCTAAGTATTGTAAGTGGGAATAATAGTAAACTCACGTCAAAACTTTCTAAGAAGATTTCCTCATCTTTTGCATCTATTAAGGAAGGAAGAAGTCAAACTGAGTTGTATGCTGCATCCAGTCTTCCTTTTTTTCCCTCATAATTATTATTTTCTCAATATATGCTTGTGTTACATTATAGCTATAATCAGATTGGGAAAGTGATGGATATACACACCACATCTTAGACATTTTTACTTCATCTTTCCTTCCTTGCCCTTCTGTGTCTGCTTCCCCAGGTCCCTTTCTCATCTCCAGTGTCTGTCTCCCCATTCCTTGTTTTGTTTTTAAAAATACGGCAGAATGCAGCAATCTTCTGTCCTTCCCATTCCTGCCTAAAAGCCCAACATCAGTGAGATGCAACCAATGAGTACACTCTGGTGGCTGCTGAGGAAGTGCTTTGATCTGGTGGAGGAATAGAGTTTCATAGTAGAGCTGAGGCACTCTGAGGTGTCCAGGAGGTGGTGCAAGGGCTGCTCCCCAGGGCTGGCTGAGCTTCACACCACCAGCACTCTGGACTGAGATGGTAATAGCCCTGACTCTACAGAATCAGAATTAGAAATGGAAAGTGTTTTCAAAGGTCTTTTTGCACAGTGACATGTTACTACTAGGTGGGGGTGCCCTTCAATTACTCTAGACAGGTGAAAATCTCCAGATGCAAGATCCTGTGCCATCGCTTTAAATAACAACCAATATACAGTATTAAACACTCTCCTGAAGACTATTATTCCAGCCCTAGCCAGAGATGGCTCAATTTTGTTATATTCATAACACTTCCTTTTTTCACCTACTAAAATCTTACAGATATATGCATTCATTAAGCCATTCATTTATCCAGCAGGCATTGATATGTGAAGTGCCTAAAGTGGGTATAATACTAGGCTGAGCCCTGGGGAATACAAAGGAAGTGAAGGACTAGCCCTGGTCCTTGGGAAGTAGATCCTCTAATTGAGTGGGCAAAATAATAATTCACTGAGTGACTTCAGAACAATGCAACAAAGTGTAGGGAGTATGATGATCTTGTAGGGGCAGACGACAAGCTCTCGTTCATAGGGAGAGGGCATGGCTTGAATTGTGTTCTGAAGAAAGTGCTGAATTTAAGTTGGGAGAAAGGAGAGGACTTAGGACAAACTTCTTTACTCCTGTGTAGATTTGTAAGAATTTGAGTTTCCATTCTTTTCTCTTTCAGAGAAACTTCTAGGGTTCTGTCTTAGTCACCTTCTCTGGAATACAACACTCAACATCTACAACATAAAGGACAGAGGTTTATTTTAGCTCACAATTTCAGGAGGTCTCAGTCCATGTGGTTGGCTAGCAATGGCGGAAGGGCCTGGTGTGAGGAAGCTGATCACAGCACAGCAACAGAAAGCTGGAGGGGGGACTAACACTAACCATCCATGGTCTTCCCCTTCCATCTGGGTTCTACCTCTTAACAGCACGTGGAATCATCATTAGGTTACTCCATTTGGTCCAATTAATACCCCAAATCCAACCACCTCCCAAACACATGAGGCTCTGAGGGGAATGTCAGATTCCAACCATCCAAGGATCGTTGTATCTATCTCATCACACACAACCTCCACCCTTCCCCAGTCATCACAGCTTCTGTTGTCTGGACTGATTCATATTCCTTTGTGCTGCTCCCTAGTAGCCCTTCTATGAGACATTCAGTAGCTGCTGTAGGAGAAGTTGAATCATGGAAAAGAAAACTCACTGCCTATTTTGCCTGCCTGCCTGATGATGGGCAGGATGCCCCTGGTGTTTGCTTTCACCATTGTCTTCCATGATGAAAAGCTGGTAGGCACAGGTAGTCAGGATGCTTGCATTGACTTGCATGGTGCTCAGCAGTAGCAGGGTTGTTTCCGAGGGACAATCTTAGTAATATCTTCAACCCAATAAGTTGTTTTCTTCCAACCAGTGTCTATGAAAATTTTATACCCAAAGCTGATGTTGCTTCTTATATATTTTATGTCAATTTAAGCATGCCTTCCTCACACAGGTCTTTCCCTGCAGATCTACACCATCAACTCTCTTCTTTTTAATTGTGATATTTAAGTCACGATTTATAATTATTGATTCACCTGTGTGGTGGCCTGATGAATGTTTGGCCTTCCTCCTACAATGTAAATCCAGTGGTCTGGACATACTTCATTTTTCTCACTCCACTGTGCACAGCCCTAGTCTAGGAGTTCAGAACTAAATGATGGATGAATGAACAAATTTAAAATCATGAGTGGGTAGAGGTGTATGATCCTGGGAATCAGGGCAGTGGGGTCTCCTTGGGGTTATTATCATAGCCCGAGAGATTTCCTGGCTGCTGACTCTGAAATCACCTGCAGGATCCCCCAGAAAGCAGTAGAGAGAGAACGCCTGCTGACACAATCTGGAGCAAAGACATCCTGTGCCCTCTGAGTGAACTCAGAGTGCCTTGGAACTGTCATCCAGCTGTGTTAGAGGTGCTGCCTTGTCTGTGATTACACGCAGGATGCCTCTAGCATTGCCACAGGAATCCATTTTATTGCAATGTGGATTTTCCATTAGGGAGGGGAGCATCAGCTCAGAAAATCAGCTTTAGTTATAGTGCATTTCCAAAGGAAAAGAAATAAATTCTTCCTTATGTCATGCTTCCAGTTCCTTATTGACTTTTGACCTATGGATTTTGTTTCAGAATCTGAATACTAAAATGATTACAATCACGCACTTGATCTTCATAGATACAGGCATTGTTCCAAGTGCTTATGCATGTTACTTTATGCATAGAGGGATGAAGTAGCAGGACATACAGGTGGCAGAGCTGGTGTTTGAAGGGAAGGTTTGCTTTGTAGCCTTCACTACCTATAGTGCCTCCTATCACAGTCTAGTATTTGTTTAAGTCCTATTCATGTATTGGCCCATGTGTAGTTCATATGTGTTTTCTGATTGGGTTATTTCAGAACTGTGTGAGGTAAATGCAGTTAGTGTGCGTGCTCATGGTACAGGAATTGACACTGAGGCTCAAAGAGGATAGGAAGCTTACTAAGGATCACAGAACCATTTATTGGTGTTGTTAGGTTCTAGCTTGATCGGTGGATTCCCAAGGCCTTACTTCCAGCCACTACACATATTCCTTACATACTCCCAGAGGTGTCCTACATGCACAGTGTAGTGTGGCAGCGTCGGGGGGATGAGTTAGCTGTGGGTCATGTGACTGATTTCTCAGGACAGCAGTAGAAATCTGTGAATGCTGATAATGTCTCTGTCATTGTGTCACAGCTTTCCTTAACTGTATACGTTGGTGAGAAGGTTTTTTTTGTTCGCTTGTCTTTGTTTTTGTTTTAATAAGGGTTTTTGGTTGAATTGAGCTGATTCCAGAACTGAGAGCTCTCCCATATTTCTCCTACTAGCAACACTTCTGGTGAATGAACTCTTTCGGTTTTCTTTCTTCCCATATAAATTAGTTCCTGCCCCTGCAAAGGAGAAGGCAAACTGAGGCAGACATCCTCTTCTGTTAATCTCTTTCAAAATTCAATCTTAATGAAAAAATAAATCAAATCACACACATCAGCTCTGGACAGTAAACTCATCAAGTGTTGGGGAAATGTGGACTATGGTTAAGTTTCTGCAAATGAGATGCCTATGGTCTTTGCTGGATCCCCTCTGGACCTTGGAGTGCTGTCCACATGCTGACCCAGAAGGGGGCCTGAAGCCCCACGTCTTGACCTCGGCAGTTCTGTCTTCCTCTGCCTGGTAGCTTTGGCTGCTTCTAATCTAGTTCTGTGAAGATGAGCTCAAGCTTGCTCTGATCTCTTCAAACTTTAATTTATAAGTGCTGTTGTCAGTACCTGGGCCTTGAATGTCTCCTACAGATTTTTATTCGATTAACTCCTCTGACTCCTGGCTTCTCTGGTTGCCTTAACATAGAATCTCCTGCCCCCATCGCAACCCCTCTGAATCTAATTTCAGCTGCTTTGCCGGCATGGCCCATCTTGAGACGCAGCAAGTCTCTACAGCTGTCTTGTCACACCTGAAATCAGCACACAACTGGCACCATCCTTAAGCAATGGGATATTTTTGTCTCTTGCTCTGAGAGATAAAGTCTTTTCAGGGTTAGTGATGATGAAGTAGAAAAATGCTTTGACAGTTTCATTTACTACAGAGAATTTAAACATAAACATCTAAAAGGAATATATGACTCTCAAATAGGCTTGAATATGAATCTATATATAACTTTATTGTATTGAAATTATCAATATAGATGGGGATGGCTGATAGAAAAATTATCAATTAAAGAGCAAATAAAACTCCCACGTTGTATCCCTATCACATAAATTCAGCAAAATAAATTTCAGGTAGATTATGTACAAAAATTGCACACATAAATAACTAAGACAATAATGGTGAATGTTTAATTTGGGGTACAAAGTTCTTCAGAATATAAAAGCATCTGGTGATATCACAAAGGAAAGTATAAATACAGTTACATATAAACAGTATAAAATTTCTGTAAATAAAAATATAAGCAAGACAGAAAATGTATTTGTGATACTTGAGAAATAATATAAATATAACTAAACCTATGAGTGTGCGTATATTTGTGTACATCGCATATGTATGTGTGTCTTGCAAATCAATAAGAAAAATAGGGCCAAGATTGTAGCTCAGTAGGACAGCACTTGACAGGCTTGCGCAAGGCCACGAGTTCAATACCCAGTTCTAAAACAAAACAAAAGACCATGGAAAAGACCCCCCACCACCACACAAAATAAGAAAAACAATAGGCACACAACAGAAAAATGGCAAAAAGCATGAACGAGGTATAAAATAAAAAGAAATGGTCAATCAACTCTTGAAAGACCAATTCAATCTCCCTAGATTAAAAGCAACATAGATTAAACAGCACTTCTAATAAACATTAGATATTAACACAAATAAAGCAAAGTCAAGACCAGCGTAAGTATGTGAATAAATACCCACATATGTAAAGGCCAAGAAATGGGAACTTCATCCAATACCTATGTAAGTTAATAAAAATTGTATAAAGCTGCTCTGGATTGAATCTGGAGTGTTCCCAGAAAGCCTCTGTTTTTGGATACAGTGGGCTAACTATGTGTTACTGGAAGATAGGACCTCGCTGGAAGGTGGGGAGTGGTGCTTGGAGTTTAACCTGGAAAGATAGTGTCAACTTGTTGAAACGGCAGGGCTCCCAGGACAGAGCTTTCAGGTGTTTCTTTCTTTTTCTTTTCTTTCTTTTTTTTTTTTTGACTTATTTGTGGGTCAGAAAGAGAGGGAGGGTCACCCATCCTGGCAGAAGAGGGCCCAACTGGCAGCTTGAAGTGATTAAAGGAAGGAAGAAGAAACCCTGTTATAGCTTCTTCCTGGGGAAAGCATGAGTCTTGCCTGAGTCAAATTTGGTTTCTATTGCAATGCAGTAAATAGCTCTCCAGTCTCTGCCCAGTACTTCCACGGCTTCTGACTGCCAGAGAATGGACTGTGTGAGATCTTCTGAAATTGAGAACTACAGTAAATCATTCCTCCCTTAAGTTGTGGATGTCACGTATTTTGCTCTGGCAACAAAAGAGTAACTGAGAGAGATGCTTTTTAACAATGAATGAAAAAATTAAAAATAACTTGTTAACCTCAGTCCTCCTCTTTACTAAAAGAAGTGGTCAGACGCCTTTGCAAAAAGATGCTTTTTACAATCTTATGTATATTTCAAACATTGGAAATGTTCCAAATATACAATATTGAAGGACTGGTTAAATAACTTACATGTAGAAAACAGAATTTAGAATGAAACCCCTTTCAAATGTGTTTGAAGTCTACTTAGATATCAAAATGCTCCTAAAGTCTTCACCTAGAGGGTGGAGGAGAAACCCTATATTATGACACAAGATGGTAAAAAACTATGCAAGTATGTGGATAAACATGCACATATGTAAAGGACAAGAAGGAAATGTATTAGGATACCACGTGACTTTCTTCAGTTATCATTCTGGATGATTTTAATTGTCATCTTTGTATTTTTTATTAAAGTATTAGGGGCAAGTATGTTGTTATAATTGGGGAAGTAATAGACAATGTTAAAAATGTATATCTGTATTACTTGAGTTGCCGTGGGATTTTCTTACTACATTTTCATTAACTGTCAGGGAAGTGAAGAGAGAGGTCACTGCTTTCCTTCTTAGTACCTGGGCGAGGGCAGGTTGTCTGGGTAGCTGAGGACATACATCTTGAGGGCCCTGGCTGTCCACAGTGAGGTTATCTTAATGGTGTTTCTTAAGCCTACAAGCTTTGATGGGACAGGGATCCACTCTATATGACAGAGCAATGCTCAGCAATTTTTGCTGAATGCTTGTGCTCAATGAGTTAATGAATTCACACTGCTCCATTTTGTTCCTGACTATAAGTTTTACTTGACTGTGGATTCTGTTTGTCCATAGTAGACTTAGCTTTTTGACCATTAGGTTTGGCTCTGTACAGATGTTTAATTTGATGAGGATCTAAGAAGAAAACGAAGAAAAAGATGAGTAGGTTACAAATGTGGGCTCAGGCCTCACTATGCCTGGGTCTGAGACTGCCTCTACCTTGGGCTGGCTCTGTGATCTTAGGCAAGTCACTTGACCACTCTGTGCTGTAGTTTCTTCCTCTGTAAAATGGTGATGAAAACAATAGCCTCAAAGAGGCGTTATGAAGCAGAATGGATTGCTACGCATGAAACACAGCACAGTATAAACTGCCTGGCACAGTGTAGGTGTTGCATAAGTAGTAGCTATTATTGTTTTCCTTCTAAAAAGTAGCAGGCATCCTCTTCAGTTAAGCATACCTATTCAATTAGTTTCCTAGTTTCTACAAGCCTCCCAATGTTTTCTATCAACTACACGTAGATAATGAACTCGATGTCTTAATAAGCCTTGATATTTTGTAGCAATTATTTTAAGCTCTCTTATCCATTGTCTGACTTCATTAGTTAATGCTCATCATGACAAAGTAATAAAAAGGATCCTTTAAAAAAAAAAACTTCCAATAGTGCAGATGTCAAACACCGATTACCATAAAATGACGCTCTAAGACTAGTAGTGTTTTTGGAATTTTTTTTTTCCTTAGGATTCAAAATTTATCTCCTTTGGACTCAAAGCTCTCTGCAGGGAAACATAGTTTTCTACATATTCTGCCTGTATTGTTCTTTATAAGTATTTTACTTTATAAATGAATAATTCGATGTTTTCTTGTGTGGGACCCTGACTAGGCCTGGGATGATTGGAGGTAGAAGGCAGCTCATATCTTGATAATCTTGTTTCTTAGATGGGCAGGAGTGGAGCCACTCCCACTTATCCCAGCCCCAGGATGGCCCACAGCTCAGATTTCATACCCAAAATCCTATTTTTCCTCTGCTTTGAGACTCTTACCAGAAATTACCTGGTCAGGTTTTGAATGACCTGCCATGCAATTAGGCTACTTTCAGACCCCAAAATCCCTCAAATCAGTATATGACCCTTGCCCTGGTACCCTGGCTGACCCCCCCTCCCGCCCCCAAAACTACTTATAAGCCTGGCCCTCACCTCCAATAAACGAGCTGTTAACACCGATTCAGCCTCCAGGATGTGATTCCATAGTACTCATGTGGCTGGAGACCCTGTTCCCCCAGACTTCGCTGGTTCCTGATTGCCGGTGGCCAAAGGTGGCAGGAACCCCAGAGACCTTGGCATTCCTCTTTTATTACAAACAGAAAAACTTAGTGGGGATTTGCTTACTTCTCAGTAAGGATATTTTTAACACATTGTTAGCTTTCTTTCTGTGGAATTTTAAGGTGTAAGTCCTTATGTGTTTTGCCTTCCAAAGATGCCACTACTAGACCTGGCAGTACAAGCCTGTAATCCTAGCACTTTGGGAGGCTGAGGCAAGAGGATTACAAATTTGAGACCCGCCTGGGCTTCTTAGGGACTTAGCAGTACCCTGTCTCAAAATAAAAATGTAAAATAAAATGGGCTGTGGATATAGCTGAGTTCAGCCCCCAGCACAGCATCACCGTCTACAGCTACAGATGGGACTCAGTGGAGGTATCTCATTGTGGCCTGCTCACATGACTACTATTTCTCTTTAGGTTTAATTACATACATAATCTGTACTGGGCCATCTCTTTCATCCTTTGCATCTAAAAACTGAATAACTGTCCACTTATTTTTGAAAAAGGATTTTTGCTTTTTTATGTCAATGTCAATAATACTCTTCAGCTGCATAATGCTCTCTCCATATTACCTCATTTAATCTACAGTGTAGGATTATGTTTTTATTCATGTTATCTATGTGGAAACCTGTGGATGAGGAGGGTCAGGGTTACCTTTTACATACCACATGCTTTATTTACCTTGTATCATGCAATCCTCAGAGTAGACTACGAGGTAAGCAATAATATTTCTATTTTACTAAGAAGAATCTGAGTTTCCAAGGTGCTAAATAATATTTAATAGAATTGAGATTCAAACCCAGGTTTGTCTGGCAACACAATTGACTTTCTCTCTACTATATCCATAGTGGGTTGAATGACACGACAGGCTTAATTTGTACAAAGATTCTGTGTTAGTTTGAATGATGGTAAAATACAGATACATGCATGGTAATAGAAGACATCATGGGTTAACTCCCCTGTGCTTCGTCCACTTTGCATAGAGCTCATCCTTGCACTCCTAGCCCTCTGTGGCTGGGGATGAAGATGGAGCACAAGGCATCTTGTGGCATACTTATGTATGTCACTGTTTAGCATGGTTTCCAACCAATGCAAAACGTTGGAAAGTAGCAGAGCTCTATTAGCAACCTTAACATTCTTGTTCTGTACCACTCTTCTTAACCCAATTTCTCTGTGCAAATTGTCACAGAAAGGCAAGATCAAAATTTGGTAGTTCAGGCTGACCTAGGAAGTGGGGAGGAGTGGCCTCCCTGCCAGGTGTTCTAATGTTCTAATAGTCAAGAATGTGTGTTCCAAAATTTTGAGAAAAAAAAAAGACTCATTTGTTTGCACACATGGTGGGGTTAGTGTATTGCAGAGCATCTCATGGAACAACAGTCTGGTCTTTATGTTCTTAACATCCTGGCTGAAAGGTGGAAGCTTCAGTATCGGGCCAGGGAGACGTTGCTCAGTGTGCTAGAAGAATTCATTTTGCTTGAGTGTTTTCCCTTTTATGTCATGTTTTATTGCTGGAGTTGCTCAGCGAATTAATAGGTATAGAAATGCAAAGCTCTTTTCTTATTACATTCTATCGATCTGATTGCACTGTCATTAATTGAAAGGCTAGGGAAAGGTGATGGATAGTGGAGCTCAATGTTCACCATGCGTTTTGGCCCAGATCTGTTGGAAGAAAGCTGCATGGAACTGACTACAAGAAGGCTTTTGGTGCGACATGAATTATTCTTTCTTTGTCAACCCTTGTGAGAGCATTATTCAATTCTAGTGAGATTTACAATGTGAAATTGTAAAATGTTTCTACCCTTAAAAGAAAAAATGCATAGGATGCTTATTTGTAGAGCTGGAAAGAATCCTTCTTGTAACTCTTTTTATTTTTATTTTTTTTATAGATTACCTATATGTGGCATTTAAAAAAACAGTTGTGACAAAAACAAATTCTGACTAAAAATAAAGAGGGTAGGCTTTTTATTCTTATTTTCAGCAATTTCATTTGCATCATCATATTCTGAAGCATTACTTTTATTCATCACCACTCAGTCTGTCTCTTTTCTAGGAGAATATGAAACTTCAGAGACACTGGTGTGTGGTTAGGGACTGTTTTATATGGCTATTTTTCTTTTCTGATTGTTTATCCTACTATTCATTGGTTCTCTGCCATAAATGTAAATTAACTTGAGAATTTTGCATATGTATAGATAGGTCCACATACATATTTCATAAGGATTTTAATATGACAAATTTAAGGGTGTTTTAAAAATATTTTAATCTCCATGTAGAGGGAAAGTTCTCCAAATCAGATAAGAATATACCGGATTATGTTTAGTTTGTTCTCAAGGATGAAGCTTATCTCTTTGCTTTCTAGCTTATCACATTTTAATGAGCTGAGTTAGTTTTCTGAGTGTATTATTTTAAATATTTGGGGCTTGACGTGAATGAGAGTCCTGTCCAAATTTAAAGCACACCTAACTCTGCCGTAAGACTATATATCCTTGTCTTGCAAATATTACCGTTTGGAGAAGTTTAAAAGCTTAGCGCATGGTATTAATAATGCGTGTCCTGCTCAGTTATTTTCACCCTTCCGCTGCTGGGGTTTGAATTGTGTGTTCTCTATTCCTGGTCCTGTTTTCAGGTGTGCAAAGATAGAAGCACACGCGTCGCCACGCGGCATGAACCTCGTTTTAGAACGCACCTTGAAAATGTGTGTAATGCTCTCTGCGCGCTGACACAATGGGTCGTGGTTTGGGGTCCTCCTCCCTGCCCTTTGGCTTGGTGGGAAGCGGGCTGTTTCCTCTCTCCCGAGTGGGGGGGCGGGGGGAGTCTGCCCCAGCAGCAGGAAGCCAGTGCTGTTGCTGAGCGCGCAGGCTGCCTGACTCAAGACACTGTAGCTAAAAATACACGCACCGCGCCGAGCGGCAGGCATATGCTCGCGCCTCGGCGTGGAGCAGCTCTCGCCCGTGTTTCTTGCTATCCCCATCTAAATGCTGGAGCGAGGAACTGAATTATTCCAGCAGCCCTGCCAGGTTGTGATTTGCCATTGTCTCTGCTTCTTCGCTGTGTTTGAATAGGAGCTTGATCCACGGCTTGCACGGCCCTTGGGGCCGATGGGGTCTCTGACTCGGTGATGGCGCCTGCTCCTTCCCCGTCGCGTTTTGTCTCAGGCACGGCATGCTTTCCTTCTGGGGAGGCAGAGAGCCCCGGCAGAGGTTGTACCCGACACTGTCACTGCTGGGGCTGTGACTCCCCTCGTCGAGAGCCAAGGAGCGAACAGGGCGTGGGCCACCGCGTCTGCTAGGTGGCACGGTCTCTTTTCTCCCCCTAGCCTTGTTAGGATTTCTTCCCGCTCAAGTGGCAGGGTCTGCGGGGGGCTGCCGGCCCCTCTCCCCGGCTCTGTCTTGGGAAGGCTGCTTTCTCCTGATTCGCGACACCTCCGCTGACTGTGAAAGCCGCTGGAAGCTCCTTCCTGTCCCTGCGACTCCCGTCCTTCGGCTCCTGCTCCATTGCTGGGCTTCCTCTTTGAACACTGGCTCCAAATTTCTCAGCTTCTGTGGTTGCCGCACATGTTAAATCGAGCGAAATGCTCGTTGAGCTATTTTGTACAGGAGGAAAGAAAACAAAATTTGCTCTTTGGAGTGATAGTCCCAAGGAAAAGAATAACTAGCACAGAGAAGTCAGGTACTAGTGCTTTGCAGTCCCCGCTGCAGCTGGGCTATAAGCACACCTTTCCAGGTGAGACTGTCTGTCTTGTTTACAGAGTTTGAGAAAGATGCTAGCGTCCAGGCTGCTGTGCTTTCTGTGTTTTGTTTGAAATGATTTCGCTTCTAACAAGAAGTGCTGGGTAAAGAAATGGCGCTTTTTAGGCAGGAAAAAAGAGGGACAAAGATTGCAGATTACCTCAGTTACAAAGTTCGCCGGTCTGTTCAAAATTACTCATATTTAAAAGTGAGACAGGTCGATGGTTACTTAAGCTCTGGTCTTTCTCCTTGTGTATTCAAGTCAGGGATATGTGCGTGTCCTTGAACACTGAAAGGCAGCCCATCGTTTTTTCACAAGATTTTGTTTTTAAGGAAGTGTAAAATGAGATAAAAAGAATTCTTTATTTTGTTTCAGGTATGTTGCACAGAATACATCTAATGCAAGCTAACACAGGCATGTCCAATGTTGGCTGTAACCTACAGGGAACAGCTAACACACACACACACACACACACACACACACACACACACACCCACCCAAACCCACCCACTGTTAAGCAAAATCTAGGTTTAAGTTTAAACCCAAATGCTCTCATCTATGGAGGAGAATTCATGTACTTATGTGCTTTTCTGTAGCTAAATACTTCCATTTCCTTGTCTTCAATGCTGTTGTTTTTTAGCTTCTTTCATAAAAGCGACACAGATGGACAAAGAACTCTACAATACAGTTCATTTCAGTTCTGGTGGCAGTTGATTAACATGGAACAAGGACCGAATGTGCTATAAACTGTTATTTGTCACCGGGCATGCATTTCCTTTTACTTAGGATTAATTCATGCCATTCTGAGTGATGTCAAAGAAATATATATGCTTATGGACACACCATATTTAATTATGTGACTGGATCTATTATGACCTGTACTATTACATGGGTTTGAGTATTAAATGGAAAAAAAACCAGGAAAATATGTCAGTATTTGTAGGCAGCAGGTTGTGTGATCCAGATACCGGAGGATTTGCATGTCTTTCCACCTTTGTTCCTTCAGAGGCGTCGAGGGTCTTGGCTATCGCTAATTCTAATTGATAGTTGTGGTAACTGCTCTAGGCTCCTCAGCTCAGAAATGCATGCGGACGCGTGTTCTTATTCGAACAGTAAAGAATACGCAGTGTCACTACTTACACAGGCAGAAAGTCTTCATACTAACCGAGGTGTGATGGAGGTAGCAGAACATAAAACAGAATCTAGAGGGGGTGGGGGGGGGAGGGCTGGCAGCAGGCATTCCCTGCAAATAGTTCTAAATGCGTTTGCAAGGGCAGAAGACTTCAGAGCCATCCAGCAATTCAGACGCCCTTTTTATTTCTTCTCTGTGGGATGCGTCCATTCAGATTATTTGCAAAAAGATAAAATAAATAAATAAAACAAGCGGAGAAGGTGAGAGCCCTGCCATCTTAGCTCAGGATGGGACTGCTTCCCTTTTTTCCCCCCTGCCTCGTATTCCCCAATCCATTGTCCAGCACGGATGGCGGCCGCTGGGGCTCTTGCTGCAAGTGGCACAGCGGGAGCAGAGAGGGCAGGGGAGGCACTGTCACCGCCACGGTCGCCTATTGTTTCTTTGATTTCACTGCTCTGCTCGGCTCCCCCCACCCTCCACCTCACCCCAGGCTTTCCTTTCCTTGCGGCCTCTGTCCAGGAGGAGGGAGGACGTTGCAAGAGCTAGTGGAGTGTAGAGGGGTGCCGTTGCTCTTGCAAGCTGTTTTGATGAACAGCTCAGCAATGCAGTCCTCAAAATTAGGAACTACAGTAAGGGTGGAGGGTTGTGGTGGGAGGCGGAGGGGGAGGCTTTGGAAACCTGCTTGGTCCTTCCTAAATGCCAAAGGCAGTTGCTTCGGAAAGACTTCCGCGGTGGCGTTTGCTTGGTATTTGCTTTCTGTTGCATTTTCAATTTTTAAAAAATCACAGGCAAGGTCTTCTTTATCTCTCAAGCTTCCCATTTATTATTTTTTGCTTGGTGCAGCAACTAGACGGAAGTCTTAAAGAAGGCCAGGTCTGCTGTTGGTGATGTTCTCAAATACGGAACTCAGTTCAGCCTGCATCTGTGATTGTCTCGTTTTTGATCGTTTGCATGTAAAATTGTGTGGTGACTTTCTGGTATGCATCAAAAGATTTTAGTTCATGTAGTTCTAAGAGCTGGTATGATGTTATTGTGCACCTTAAACAGAGCCGCTCTTTTGGGTGACATTTATGCTTGTTGATTATCTCGATAACCCCCAAAGTTTTCAGAGGTTTCAGAGTTCTTCCCCCAAAAGAGATTTGTAAGAAGGTATTTCAGATGGGCATTTGATATTATATGAAAATACTTGGAATTTTTTTCAGCAACTTTTCAGAACTTTATGCAGTTTATGTTTCTTCGTATAAATAAAAATGATTTGAATGATTTCTACATAGAACCAGAGGAGCAGATTGAGTGTGAACTCTATCTCCAAACGACTTAGCAGAAAAATCAAACACATTTACGCATTTTGTAAACTTAGTTTTAGCTAAGAAAAATCACATACCTGTGAATGGTTCTGTATCATCTTCCTCCTTTGAAATATTGTACTATCTATAATTTTCTAAAAAAAAAAAAACCCACATTGATTTTTTTTTCTTCAGGCTATCTAACTTTTGGCTTGTTTCCAGAAGTTTTATTATTTCCAGAATTTGCTAAGTATTCAGCATTTCAGTTCTAGAATGTATTTTCCATCAAAAGAGGCGTATCTGCGTGCAGAAGGAGGAGCTGTTCCCTTTTATAATACCTGCTAGTTTCTTGGCGTTTCATACGAGCTTGTGATTTTTTTCATGTCTAAATAATGACTGGAGACTGTCTGTCAGTATGAGGGTGGCAAAACTTAGGAATTCCATAAGCAAATACTTTAAAGTAGAAGTCTGAGATCTCATGTCTAGGTCTGGTTTAACACCCTGCAAATACGTTTTCTCTTACTCTGTTCTTATTGCCTTAATTTAGGGGACTCAGGCCAAGCCACCTTGCTTCTCTTTTGTGAAGGGACAGTTTGAAATGTCTATAGAAAGCAAACGTCTCCAAAAAAAAAATTGCAGGGCCGACTATAGTTTGAATGCAAGTCTGAATTTAATTGCGGCCACCCTGGTGGTCTACTGTTTAATTTCCAGTGTGCATCTGCATGGTCCTTACAGCAATCCTAGGCCAGGGATTGGGAGCCAGGGAAACTGTGATAAAGTTACATTTTTTTTTTAAACTTAAATCTTTGGATAGGCACTTGGCATTGATTCAAAAGTCAGCCATTTCCAAAGCTTTTGTGAAAGGGGAAGCTGATATGTATAAAACTTCTCCAGAGTACTTTGGACAGAAAAATGGACAGCCCCATCTTCTGAGCAGTTCTCCTTTGGTAAGGGTGCAATTGGAAGGGAGAGGATGTGGCTGAAAAATGACAAGGCTGGGCAGTCTTCATACTTAAAATAGTAGAAAAGACGAAACAGTCAATGAAAGGCTGAGACCTCTGTGATGGACACAGTCTAAAAGCAACCTTTTCTGCACTTCCAAACAGTGTGGCTTTCCTCTAAGCTGGAAGGAATGCTCAGTCCCCAGGGGAGTGACTTGGAAGGAGCCCCATCTCTTAGCCTGTGCCCTCTACAGATACTTGGCTTCTTTTGGAACAGTTTAATAGGAACAACTCAGCTAACATCCAAGATCAACCCCAGACATTTGTAAGGCATAGGCTCAAGTTCCAACATTAATCCAAATATTTCACACAACTGTCTGTAGTTGTTTTGATACATAAAACTTTTAAACCAGACAGAAGACCCACCCTAGACATTTCTTAAAAATAGGCTTACTGTACCTCCAACTTTAATGCCAATATTTTTACATACCAAAAAGTTGTGTGATCATAATTCCTTAGTTTCTCTTTCTTTCTTTCTTTCTTTCTTTCTTTCTTTCTTTCTTTCTTTTTTTTTTTTTTGATACTGGGTTTTGAACCTCAGGCCATCATGCTGAGCGTTATCACCAACCCTTTTTTGTCTGTTTTGCTCTTTGTTTTGTTTTGAGACGGAGTCTTGCTGAATTGCTAAGTTGCTCAGTCTAGGCCCTCCTCTGGCGACCATTTGCCTTAGCCTCCCAGAGTACTGGGACCTCATCATGTGCCACCAATTTGTCTGGCCTCTCGGTGCCTCATATCACCTGAGATCTGAAAATTTTGAATATCATTTTAAAAGAGACAAGCAATATTTTCTGGCATTTAAAGAACATCTTGCCAAGAATCAAGCAGAATATCACATGTATACAACTTTGAAAAATTAAGCAGGGTTGGACTGTTTATTCTTCTTTACCCATAATGCCCTCAGGCTGATGTAAAGTATCCTCTAATATGGCACAGCATAGCCAAGCAGAACAGACTCATTCTGGTCCCTTCATTAATTCAAAAAGCTTTATTTTTTCAAAAGTACATTTGTTACTGAGACTCTACTGTGAAGTAGCAGGTGTACTTTTTAGAATTATCACCTTGTAAATTTCTTAGGATTTTTCTTTTCTTATTTTGGAATTAAAAACTGGGTTGGCCTTTTGAATGGATAATATGCCTTCTGCTACCAAATCATAGAAGGGCTCAAGGGAGGAAATGCTTGATTGATTGCAGTTGTGGTGTAGGGTTTCTAGTAGTTGTAAAGAGTGTGAAATGTGTTTGCAAAAAGAATTCCTACAGTGCTCATCAACCAGCACAACAAACTATTCAAATTCTGATATTTGGGGAAGAAAACAGAGAACTCCTAGTGGTTTGTTAAATTAGTAGAGGGGAGGCAGATGGAGATGATATTTTGTGTTCATGGAGCTGGGTTTAAAAATAAGCAAATATGGAAAATGAGGGGTGCTATCTATACAAGATGTTTTGACAAAACTGTTTTGCTATTTGTTTCTTTAAGAGAGGCCAGAGATAAGCACTATTGTCTTCATATGGATCAGCTAGTTGAACTGTAGCCATTTGGGATTTACTGTATATTATTAATAATTATATTGTATTTACAGTTGATATGTTAAGTAGATTATACAAGTCTCAAGTATGTTATGAGAGAAGTTAGACAGTAATTTATGCTTCATGGTATATACATATAAACACACACACACACACACACACACACACACACACACACACACATATATATATATATATATATATTTGAAGCACAGTATTTCTGTGTAGTCCAGGCTGGTCCTGAGCTCACTATATAGCTCAGACTGATATTATTAAACTTACAGCAATCTTCCTGCCTCAGCTTCCCAAGTGCTGAGATTATAAACTCATGCCACAGTGCCCAGTTAATCTTTATGTGGTGCTGGGGAATTGAACCCAGGACCTTGCACATGCTAAGCAAGTGCTGTTACCACTGACCAATGCCTCATATTCTTTTACTTGAATCCAAATATCATAGAAAGTCAAAATTTAGAGATAATGCCCTCTTTAGCCACTTCTCTGGACATAGATATGAAAGAATGAAAAGATATGTCAGATGCCTGCTCCTTAGAACTGCCATGGGGAAAATTTGTGTAAGGGTATTAAAATGAGTATTTCACATAAGTCCTTGAAAAAACTAGCAACATGGTAGTGTTTCACTACCCTCAATCCCTTTCATTAGCCCCTATTTCTTTAAGCAGTCTTATTTCTCCCTAACCCAGACCCTGGCAAGTGGAACTAAAATAAAACCTGATGGAAACATCAGAAGCATTACCTAGTGAGACCAGGTTATCTGAGCATGAGTTAAGACTCATGATATAAATACATTTTATTCACATTACTCAATTTATTGAAGAAAATAGGTTATTGCTTTGTGCAAATTCTTTTTGAAGACGGTAAAGTCTTTTGACTGTTAAAGATCTGATTCATGTTCATACACTCTTGGAAGATCACTTTCTTTTCTGAAATACATAAAGGGAAATCATAACACTGGATCATGTACTGAGACTTAAATTTGTATTTCCCAGCCATCTCTGTAGGCTGGCGTGCATTACTTTTCAAAGTCACACTTGAAATGTCTTAAGAATTCTTTTGGTTTGGGCTGGTGAGTGGGACCAAAGAGGTAGGCTGCCTTGAGAGGAAACTCACAGTTGATTTAAGCTGCAGAGAAAGAGGTGAAATAAGTTCTGCTGTTGTGTGGCATGGTAGGGTGCCTACAGATGACAGCAATGAGCAATGTATTTCCAAAAAGGTAGAAGAAACAATTTTGGATATTTTCACTACAAAAGTGTTTGAGAAGTAGATATGCCTATCTTGATTTGAGTATACAATGTATACATGTATTGGGGAGTCATAAACACTTACTGCTTT
This sequence comes from Ctenodactylus gundi, assembly GCA_004027205.1. Taxonomy (NCBI): domain Eukaryota; kingdom Metazoa; phylum Chordata; class Mammalia; order Rodentia; family Ctenodactylidae; genus Ctenodactylus; species Ctenodactylus gundi. Next base: position 121,928 of record PVKB01004785.1, read on the forward strand.
TGTGTGTCAATTAAAATTATAAAGTAAGTAAAGTAAAAAAAAATTTTTTTAAAGAAACAAATGAAAAAGTTGCTTCAGTATCATGCCTTTTTCTGGTTCCAGGAACCTATATTTTGGTACAGAGAGTCACCCCTTTTGCACATTGGAGATCTTTCAAATAATTTTGAACTTTTGTTTTTTTCATGTAAAACTTTGACAAAAGTAGGTCATATGAACCTTGGAACTGACAGAATGAGAAGTTCTGAAATTCCCCAAGATGTTTGCTTGCCTCTCACCACTGCTAACCTAAGAAGGGATTTGAAATGGCGACTCAGAGCCACAAGATGATGACCTTTCCTGGGACCTGGCCTTCCCTGAGCAAGGCTAAGCATTGAATGATCTGTATCACCCCATTTTATGCCAATGAACTTTGAGTGTTTAGGTAATCAGTGGAGGTCATTCTAGTCTATGCCAGTATTTTTCATTTTTACCTTGTATCAGACTGATAAGATTAATCTAGGCTGTTTCCTCAACTCTGGACTTCATTTTTGTTCTTTTCCCTGAAGCCCTAAAATACCGCATTACAGCTAATCAAACAAATGACCTCACTGCAGATAGAAAGAAAACCAGCTACCTGAGATCATGGAATTTTAGAGTAATCAAGACTCTGGGATCTTTGAAACCAGAAAAAATTTCAGGTAAAGTTTACTCATATCTTGTAACTTACTTGTACTTCAAATAAGATGAACATTGCTGTGTTCTGCTTCCACGTAATTTCATACCACACTTATCTAGATAAATCTCTAAATTATTTTGACAGTTATACTATTGCGATGCATTATGGTGGAAACTACATGTACTACCTCAACCCCAGTCCACAAACTGTGGTCAGTGCCAAGCTTATTCTTTTTTAACTCAAGTTGATGCATTTTTCCAACTTCCAGAAAAAGAGTCTCCCCATTGATTGCTCAATAGCTAATGATGATTGGGTCATGATGTCAGCTAAGTTGTGCCCAAGTATTCAAGAACAGTTGGTTATTTAGTAAAATCATGAGGCTGTTTATAGCCAGGCGTTGTGGTATATACCTGTAATCTCAACGGGATGAGAAACTGAGGCAGGAAGTTCACAAATTCTGGCTCAGATTGGGTACTATAATGACTTGGCAGGATCCCATCTCAAAATAAAAAACAAAAAAGGTCTGGGATACCTCAGTAGTTCAGTGCTAAGGCCTTGGGTTCGGTTCTCAGCATGAGAAAAATGTTTTGAGGATATAAGTAAATAAAATTCTCAGGAAAACTCAAAGTATTTCTCACTTATGGGGTGAGTTCCATTCAAACAGAGCTGAGAATTTAATTAGTGCTCAATGCATTTGTAATACATAGACCTATCAGAGAACTAAAAATTTATTTTAACACAATGAAAAGTTACATAATATGGCATTTAAAATAGTAGATATTTATGAAAATAAACAATATCACATCATCATTATTAAAATAAGTTTTGAAGACAATATGTGTTTTGCAAAGTGAGTAATAATTATGTATGTATGTATGTATTTCTTTATATCCCATGATGTCAAAGAGTGAAATTGTGGGCAAATGAGGCAAAGTGTAGAGTAACAGGTCTTTATTTAGAAACGAAGGCTTGAGGAGTAAAAGCTCCCCCTAATCTGAAGGGGGTCCCGGGTGGGTTGCCATAATAATTACATTTTTAGAAAGCACAAATATCAATGTAAGATTCTTTCTTCATTGTTCAAATAAAACAACATTTTTTTTTTTTTTTTTTTTTTTTTTGGTACTGGAGATTTAATCCAGAGTCTTCATACTGAGCTTCTTTAGCCTTTTTTTTTTTTTTTAAATCTTAACATAGGATCTCATTAAATGGCTAAGTTGTCCATGTGGGGCTCATACTTATGGTCTTCCTGGCTCAGCTTCTCATAGCGATAGAATTACAGGTGTGCATCACTATTCCCAGCCTTAAAACCCTTTTCCCCCACTTCCTAGACAAGGTTAATATGATACATGCACATTTGGTAAATATATTGGGACAATTGGAAAGGAGGAGAGTGACTGGTCTGTGTCAATGAGTTAAGAATCGGAACAGCTATAAATCCAACTTTCCCAGTGACTTGAATAATCATAATAAAAATTCAAGATGGTATGTATAGGATAACATACAAGGTCGGGGGACAGCAATTGAAAGACTAAATCCTCTTGAATACAGAGGCACTCTGTATTTCCTCATATACAGGTACAAGCTTATTCAATAATATTCAGTGTGAGTTAGTTAATGGACACATTTTTTTTTTTTTTTTTGAAAGGGTTGCAAAGTTTCAGGGCTGGAGGAAAGGCTGTAGAAAATACGACAGTGGTAAAAGATGGAGTAAGTGTGCTTGAGGAGTTGGTCATGTGGAAACAGACAACAACAAATTCAGTTTGGCTGTTCAGAACATTGATGCTTAGAACTGTTGGCCAGGTATTGTGTGATGTGCAAGGGACAGAAAAACACATGCTCCTGTCCTCAAGGGACTAGTTCAGTGAAGGATGTGAACTCAGAAACAGGTAACCTCAAGAAAATTTGGTCCACGTCATGTGCTGCAGTGACAGAAACAGCTTATTGCCACCTTTTCAGACAGGAAAAGACTCATTAAGAAAATAATATCTAATCTAAATCTTGCCTGAGAAATTGTCAGTTTAGTGTTCACGGAAGCCGTGGGTCTTTGTGTTGTGTTGGAGAGTCAAACAAAGATAAGACAAGCTATCTTTGAGGAGCTTGTGGTGCACTTAAGG
>PVKB01004786.1:0-124778 GCA_004027205.1 Ctenodactylus gundi
TGTGTGTGTGTGTGTGTGTGTGTGTGTGTGTGTGTGTGTGTGTGTGATACACTGTGGTTACACTGAGCTTGAGTATTTTTTGCACATATGTATCATGTCAATATTACAATCCCTTCCCCTCCCCCCTTTGGTCCCTCCCACACCCTCCCTATCACCCCTAACTCCCACTGGCACACGCCTTTGATTCTGCAAAATACCTGTGTGTACAAATTTTTGTACAGATGTATGTGTTCACTTTTTTGGTATACCTTGAAGGGCAATTGCTTGATCATATGGCATTATGTTTAATCATTTGAAAGCTACCAGACTGCCCACAACGTAGCTATGCCATTTCACATTCCCACCAGCAGCTCATGGGGTTCTGATTTCTCTACATCCTTGCTAAAACCTGCTTTTATCTATCTTTTTTTGTTCAAACCATCCTAGTGAGTACGACATGATATGTCATGGTTGCTTTGATTTGCATTTGCCTGATGGTTAGGGATGTCAGACACTTTTTATGTGCTTATTGGCCAGTTGTATCTTGATGAAATGTCTGTTAAAAATCTTCTGCCTATGTTTTATGAAATTATCTTTTTACTGTGAGGGGTTATAATTGTTTATATAGTTTAGGTACAGGTATTTTATGAGATGCATGATTCACAAATATTTTCTTTCATTCTATAAGTTATCTTTTGACTTTCTTTCTTTGTGGTGTCCTTTGAGGCACTCCCTGCACAGAAAGAAGGTTGTTAACCTGAGATCATTTTTATTTTTTTAATGTAGATGATTATAGCTCTGAATTTCCCTCTGAACACTGCTATAGCTGTATCTCACAAGTTTTGGTCGGATGTTTTCATTTTAACTCACCTCAAAGTATTTTCTAATTTCCCTTGTGATTGTCTGACCCTCTGGTTATTAAGTAATATACTGTTTTATTTCTACTTGAATTTCATAAATGTCTTTCTTTTATTCATTTCACTACATTGTGATCAGAGTACACACTTTGTACATTATCAGCCACTGAAAATCTGCTGAGGCCTGAGTTTATGCCCTGGCATACAGCCTGTCCTGGGAAGTATCTCTTGTACACTGGAGAAGAACATATATTCTGCTGGTGGTGGCAGAATGTTCCCAGGATGTCTGTTAGGTCTCATTTATCATGTTGTCTGAGTCTTACGTATTTTTATATGCTGCCTAGTTTTTATACACCTAATTGATGGAAGAGTTTTGAAGTCTCCAGCTGTTGATGTTACATCGTCTGCACTTCCTCTCTGTTAGCCCTTGGTTAACCTGTACTGAGGCTCCCTTGTTGAGTGAATATGTGTTTATAATTGTTATGACTTTCTATTGGATTAACCCTTCTATAATTACAAAATGCCCTTCTTATCTCTAATAACCTCTTTTGTTTTAAAGTCTATTTTTCCGATATTTTTATAGCCACTCCAGCTTTCTTAAGATTATATTTGCATAGTAATCTTTCTCTGTTCTTTTACTTTCCACCTTAATTCTCATATGAGATTCCAATAGACAGGATGAAGTCGGATCTTGTTTTCTGCTCGGATTGACACCTGCTGCCTGTTTCGGCTGTTCACATATAACACTATTCCTGATAAAGCTGGGCTTATTATACACCTGCCACGCTACTCTTGGCCTTGTATATGTCTCATGTCTTTTCTTGTTCCTTCATTTCTTCTTTTTGCTTTTAATTATTTTCTAGTGTAATATTTTAATTCCTTTAATGGTTTTTTCACTGCATTTGAGTTATGTGCTTAGTTATATGCTTAGTTATGCGCTCTAGGGATTACCATCTACATCTCATCAAAAACTACTTTCTATTTCTGCAGTTTTAACTCCTGTGAGCATTAAGTTGCTTCTATAACTCTACCTTCTTTATTCCTTCATGTGCTATTATTGTGATGTACTAGAGAAGTTCTTATCCAACTCCTGATGGTGCAGTGGAGAGACCAAAGCCCAAAGAGTGGCTGACTAGGTCATACACTGGCTGTAGGACTGAGAGTGAGTAAGTTACTATCTTTGAGTCTCAGTATTCTTATGTGTAAAATGGGCACAATTGAATAAACAAAGCTCCAAAGGTGAAGTGAGATCTTACTACTGAGCCTACTCAGAAAACTGGCCTAGATTGGCCATCATCTTTGGTCTCAGGAATCCACTTACTCTGGAATTCTCCCATCAGGCAACCAAGAAGCAGGCAGGCCAAGCCCAACCCATGGGGCGCATGCCCTCGCAGGACCACCTTCTGGGGAGCATCAGCAAGCTAGGCCTGCATCTCAGGCAGGGATGACATTCTGGCCCAGCACCTCCTGTGAAGGCCAGTAGCTGGAAAGGCCACCAGTATGGTCCAGAGCTGCACCCTGCACATTCCCTGCACGTTAAGATTCTGAGTTTGTTCTTCAGCCACCTGTTCTGCCAGTGGCTGAGTGTGGGTGAGTGTGCTTCTGGGACAGAGGCTTTGAGGAAAGTTCTGGGAAAGGAAGGGAGAAGCAACCACAGCTGAGCGTCCAGTCCCTGCTTTACGGATACACAGGCCTCTTCTGGGACACAGAGCCCACAGCGGCTACCCAGGCAGGTTACCACCAGCTGCGTTTGATCTCCACCCAGGACGGAAGCCTCATGCCCCTGGCGAAGGTCAAGGCCTCTCTACTGTTTTCCCATCTGGTCCCAAGTCTCAAGGCAACCCACTCCCACGTGCATTGGGCACCTTTGGTGTGCCGAGCCCTGGGCTGAGCTTGAGGACACTGGAGTGTTCCACCATGAGCTGTGGGAAGCACTTGTGATTGTATGCAACGAGTGCCCGTGATCCCGGGCACCCCAGGCTCCGGGATGGCTGCAGGGAGGACAGGCCAGCAAGAACAGTGCCCAGGTGCAAGCTGACCCCTCATGATCCTGCCCTCAGGGTCAGTGAGGTTCAGAAGCCAGCTTCCTGCTGCTGTCCAGAGAGGAGCTGGCAGCCTCAGGAAGGGCTCCAGCCAAGGGCCGGGGATGCTGGAACTAACACTGGACTTTGAGACCATAGCTGGCGTCCAGCTGGGCTCTGCCACAGAGTAACTAGGTTGGCTGTGGACTGGTCTCTTTCTAGGTCTGAGCCTCAGTTCACACGTCTTTAGAAGGAGCACTGTAGCTCTTGCCCCACAGTGGGAGCTGAAGAGAATTATGTGGTATCCCCAGAGCATCCATTAACAAGGTGCGGGCTGTTCCTGAGCGATGTGGCTGCAGCTGTGGCTGCCCAGGCTGCTTCTGACCCATCGACCTATCCTTGTTGGGAGGACAGCGTAACCTCCGTTCCCAGGAGCTGCCTTCCACAGGTCTCAGGGGACCCAACAGTTAGTCCTGAAAGAGGTCTCCGTAACCCTCCCCTGGCCCTCTTCTCCATGCCAAACGCCTTCCAGGAAGTCCCCTCCACTCATCTACCCTGTAAAATGCCCTCCATGCTTTTCCTGAGCTAACCGAACCCTACCGTTCAAGATGACCACAGTTTTACCTCCTCTGGGCACCTGCCCTCATCTGAGCTGACCCCTGTGACATGTCCAGTGTCAGCCACAGCCCACGTCCCAGGCTCGCCTGACGCCAGCAGGGCTGGTCCTTATCCTCTGCCCCTCTGTGCATCTCCTGCCCCTTCCCAAGACCTAGATAAAGTCGTGTGGGCCTCTCGGGCTCATATCTTAGAAGAGCGCTTGTCTGGTACTAAAAGTCTTGAGTTCAAGCTTCAGGTCCACCACTCATTTGTTGTGTGACCTGTTAGGTCTGTCACTCTCAGAGTTTCTCTTCTGTCTGTGAGTCAGTTGATCTCCTGGGGCAGAAGCTTCTGAGGAGAGAGCAAGCGTTACCCTACGACCAGAGGACCCTGCAGGCAGAGGGGAGGCTCCGCAGTCCTCTCCGCTCCCTAGACGGGCAGCTGGAAGAGGACCCACAGCGGACCCAGACCGTCTTCCATTTATTTCAGGAGAGGTGACCTACCGCACAGCAGGGGTGGGAGAGAGGATGTGCAGCAGCCGTGGCCCCAGTTCAGTGTCCTTTCTGTGTGTCCGCAGTAGCACGGTACAACCGCACCAGCTACTTCTACCCAACATTCTCGGAGAGCTCGGAGCACAGTCACCTGCTCGTGTCCCCCGTGCTGGTAGCAAGCGCTGTCATTGGTGTGGTCATCATCCTCTCCTGCATCACCATCATCGTGGGGAGCATCCGCAGGGACAGGCAGGCTCGGCTCCAGCGCCACCGTCACCACCAACATCGCCGCCACCATCACCACCGCCGCCGCCGGCGCCGACATCGAGAATACGAACACGGCCACGGTGAGCTGCCCACCAGGGCACCTGGGACTTGGACTCTTGGCGCCTGTGGCTGAACGGCGAGGCATCAAGGAGGGTGGTGCTGGGTAGCCAGGGAAGGTGTCCTTGAGGTCTTGGCCATCGGGGAGAGCTCACAGGTGCCTACCATCATGTGCTCCCTAACATCTGAAGCCCATGATCATCGAGAGGGGGACTCTGGGTGAGGCTGGAGGCCAGGGTAGAAAGGGTCATGCTTCCCAGCCCCTGCTGCTACCAGTCCAGGCTCTCCCAGCTTGTCCAGCTGGGTTGGGATGGAAGCATCGGTAAAGAAGTGAATGAGTGATGGCTGGTGGGTAGACGAATGGAGAGAGGGGCGGGGGGACGGACTGGTAGTGTGGAGGGATGGGTGAAAGACTGAGTAAGCGGGCCGATCAGTGGATGGGATGAATGAATAGGCAGATGGAAGGAGGGAGAAACAAATGGGTAAATGATGGGAAGGGATGAATAAAGGGTTAGATTGAGTGAGGAAGGTAAGATGGCAGGTGAAAGACAGAAGGACAGGAAGGCCGAGGATGGTGGGGAGGGTGGATGGGATGAGTATCTGAATAAGCCGCTGGGTGAATGGATAGCATGAATGAGCAAGGGGTACATCTACCCAGAGAGTCTACGGCAAGCAACCAGTTTCAGAGTCTCACCATTAAGAAGATCACCCTTACACAAAGTTGGTGGCTGATTCTTGAGGGACCAGTGTCAGAAGAGTCCATCTGGCCAGTATGCAGGTACCCGACTGCCTCATTCCCGGCAGTGACCAGTTGTCTAAAAGCAGCAGGATGGTACTTAGTTGCATCCAGTTCTCAGATAATTCACACTGGCAGGGAAAGCCAGACCCCTGCCCACAGGAGCCTGTGTGGGCCAGCTGGGGCTCTGCCTAGAGGCCAAGGCCACCCAGCAGGCCCGTGGAGTGCAGAACCCCAGGAGCGCCCTCTGTGCTGTAAAGTGACTCGGGTCCTGTGGGAGCTCAAGCCATTTCTAGACCTGAGGGTCCCTCCTCCTCCAGGAAGAAGGAGCCTGGGAGAAGGAAGATGAGCAGTGTTTCCAGATGGGTTGAACTGGATCTGCCCGGCGTGGGTCCTTGAATGCCCTTGGTCCCTTCCCTAGCACAGCGAGTTAATCGGTAGGAATGAGACATTTCCTGTCTCATCACAGAGGTAACTGCTTAGGGAAGAGGTCAGCTTCTATCAGGAGGGCCTGGTAGGATTGGCAATGGGTAAGCATTTGTGCGGTACCCGACACTGCCTGGGAAGAATCCTCACCACGGCCCCACAGGTGGCTACTTTTTTTTTGTCACCACCCCAATTTTTAGATCACGAGGTGAGGTTGGAGCAGTTAAATAACAGGCCTGGGTTGACCCACCCAGCGATGGAGGATCTGAGATGTGAGCCCCAAAGCACAGCCTGGGTGTCCCAGGGCTGACTCTGCACGGGAGCACCTGGACGGCTGCGTGGTTACAGGCCTGGGGATTGGCACTGGGGGAAAGTGCCACTGGAAGTTATCCGTGGGCCAAGGACAGGGTCCAGGACAGACTTCCACAGCCACGGGCCTCATGCCTGGCTAGTGCTGCTCTGGAAAAGCTGTGAGAAGAGTGAGAGGTGAGAGGCCAGACTTTAAATAGAACCCAGAGGCACAGCACCCGTCAGGAGAACGAGTGACCACAGTGGAAGAAAGGGAGCCAGTTAGTAGTCCGCTATCGATGAGGACCATGTGTGAATGGAATACATATGCTGAGCCCAGCTATCCTGACCCCTGAGTCCCCAGACGCCAGTGACTTCCTGAGAAGACCAGGTATGAGCATTACCCATAGCAGGCTTGGCCTGGCCCACTCCTGTGTCACCAACCTGTGCCAGGAGTTCAGGACACCTGCCCAGGGCATTCCCTTCACACATGATGAGCCCAGACACCACCCTAGATCCCCTTCCACCTCAGGATGGTGCCAGGAAGACCCAGAACCGCTCCTCAGCCTCTCAGTTCTGTCCCTCACCATCAGCTCCTTCTCTGCTTCTCTCCAACCACTGCCCCTTTGCACATGCTCAGCCCCCTTCCAGACAGCTGATCCCTGTGCTTCCCTACCCACCAGGCCCTGCATAGATGCTGCCTCCTTTGTGGAGTATCCGTGGCCTTCCTCACCCAACCAGACAGAGTCTAGTGGAAGCCCTCTCCTCTGTACTTCCTTGACGTTGTCCCTAACCCTCCATCAGAGGCCCAGGCATGAGGTAACCGTGTTGCTCAACCAGGGCCCAGCCCAGAAATTGTTCGCCAGGGCCGAGGGAAGGAGCCAGCTCATTCCTCCCTCACAGCAGGATGTAGTGCCCAGGCCAGGGCCTGCTGTTGCCTCCAAGCTGAGCAACTGGCCTTGGCCTTGAGGAGGGAAACAGGTCTGGAGGTAGGCAAACCCCTGGCAGCCTCAGGACCAGCCTCACATGAGCAAGGCTGTGACCCTGAGAGCAGGCAGTAGCTATGCCAAGTCAGATCAGGCCTTGGCTCGCCATGCTGACACCCAGCAGCCATGCAGCCCGCAACAGAGGTGGCCTTCTGTGGGCCTCTGCCCCCAGCATCACTTCTGTACTCTGCCCCTTCAGCCCTGGCATCTCTGGGCCGCTGGCAGGGAGCCCAGAGGTGCTCCTGCCATTCACCTACCTCCAGCTCCTGGGGTGTGTGCGGGGGCTGCTGGGAGCCTCAGGGAGAAAAGCCAGGGAATAGGGAACTGTGAGCAACTGTGGACATAAGGCAAGAGCACCGAGCACCACCATGCGGGGCTTCTGCGTCTGTCAGACATTCTCTGTGGCCCTGGTGACCAAAGCCATGCAGTATCCCTCCTGACCTGTAGCTGCTCCTTCTCAGACATTTTGGAGGACTTCTCTTTTCTGTCCCATACATATCAGAGCATAAGCTGATTGCCTGTTTACGCCCATTCCCTACTCTGCCCTCCAGTGTCGGCCACTGGCCACCATCCTCCCTGTAGCTGGCTCTGCCTGCCCCGGCTCCAGGACTCTGTACCCAAGGTGCCCAGGACATCACCCACGAGGCCCACAGGTACCTCAGATTCGGGTTCCAAAGTGGTCTCCTCCTTTTTGTTTTACTGTCCCACCTGGGTGAGGTTTCCAGACCTGCCTGTAACTCAGGCAAGCCATTTATAATATGGGGACATCGGGACCCCCCTTGCAAAGTTACTGTGAGCCAGTTATGATAGCCCAGTCCTGTAATCCCAGCAGGCTGGGAGGCTGAGACAGGAGAATAGCAAGTTTGAGCCCAGCCTGGGCACCTTAAGTGTCTCAAAATAAATACAAAAATCAAAAGGGGCTGGGAATATAACTCAGTATAAAGGCCCTGGGTTCAGTCTGCTGCCAGTATCTCAAAAAGAAAAAAATTATTTTGAAGGTTAGCAAAGAGTCTAACTAATGAGTCGGGTTCCATAAAATCAACTATTTACATTCTCTCCCGAGAGAAAACCTGCCCCTCCCGGCACTCCTGCCAGCTGCCCCACCCGCCAGCCACCAGTCGTTCCTGCACCACATCCTACATCAGGCAACCAACCAGACCACTTGCATCCTCCGCGCAACACCCCTGGTGGCTCCTCGGTGTCTTCAGCACAGTGCCAGCCTGCTGCTTGCCCACGTCTGCAGTCTGGCCAGACAGAGAGGAGCCAACAGAGAAGGGCGAGATCCTGTTTCATAGATGGACCAGCCTAGAGCAGCAGAGAGATTGGTGCCTGAGGCCACCTCCGACCGCACCCGTCCGCCTCTTGGGCTGATAGGATGTGCTGGGGCTGAAGGCGCACAGCCCTCTCCCCCTCCCTGCTCTAGCGCCTGTCAAGGGACAGCCGTGGGTTGTGTAGAGCAGTGAGCCAAGGCCTTCCATGATGGAGATAACGAGCGGCACTCTCCCCATGAGGTAGAGTGGGGCTCACGGAGTCCTCGCCTGTGGGTATCTGTGCTGATGTAAAAGCCAAGAGAGGCAGAAGATAGAGAAGGAGCCTGGGAATTTCCTTTGTTCGGGTCAAGACTGGTGTCACGGGCTGTTCCTCAGGAGCTCTGCCCAGCTGGATGTCAGGGACTGAGCCCAGTCCCCTCCAGACTGAGGTCTGAGCTGGGGAGGTGCGTCAAGGCAGCCTCAGTTTCCCCAAGATGCTCGGCTCCTTGGAGGCCCAAGAGAAAGCAGTCTGAGAAGAAAGGGCAAGCAGCAGATTGGTTTGGCCCAGGGTGGCAGCCACAGTGTCCTGCCCTGCAGGTAGAGGAAGCACAAAGACCTTCCCCGGGGAAGGCACGGGACTCATCTCCAAAGCCTGGTGGCCCTGGTTCAGCTTCTGTCCTTGCCTGCTGTTCCTTGCTTTTGTTTTTTCTGGGTTCCCTCCCCAAGTCCTTCCATAAGGTCCACCTTTCAGGCGGGCCCCTGAAGGGAAACACCTCTCATCTCAGCTCCGTCTGTATAGCATATGTTACTGAGTTCGTTTTTCCTAGTAGGAAAGGCATACATGTTCATTGTAGAAAGCCACAAACACACGGACAGTATGAAGCAGAGAAGGAGGGCCAAGATCCTGCCTCGTGGACGTAACAGGAATAGTCGCCTCTGCAGTCCTTCTCCATGTCCACATGTAACTTGGAGTTAGACCTGAAGATAGAATTTCATATCCAGATTTTTCCACTCCTGTCAAATCCAGAGAGGGACAGGAAGGGACAGGAAAAAGTCCCTGGGGCTTTACAGGCTGTGTGGGTTGCATCTCCACTCCTTATCAGGTGTGGGACTCTGAGTCTTAGTTTAGTAGTCTATAGAATGGGCTGGATGCCAGGTGTCACCCTGGAGAGGAGGAGTCTCCTGGGAGCCTCTCCTGCTGGGAACTCAAATCTCAGACATCTTTGCAGCTCCTGTAGCCAAAGCTATCAGAAACCCAGAGCTGCTTGGAAAGTAAGAAGCCAAGGGGGTTCTAGTCCTGCCGCGCGGTCACAGGCGGCCTCAGTCCCTGGGTCTCTCTGAACATCACCTGTGGAATGAGAGGACCGTGGCCAGCAGTGTTCCACTGCCAGTGCTACAGGCCAAAGAATGTGGCATTGTCTAGTCAGATGTTAGACGAGCACACGTGACTGTGTTTCCTAGCATTGTGTTTCCAGGGCTTTGAACATACTAATATGTGGTTTTAAAATGAAAACACATGGGGACTGGAGCGGTAGCACAGGGGTTGGAGTGCTTGCCTAGCAAGCCTTAGTTCAAGTCCCCAACACCGCGTAAACCGGGTATGGTGGTGCACACTTATAATCTCAGCACTCAGGAAGCTGAGGCAGGAAAATTGCCGTGAGTTTGAGACCAGCCTGGGCTACATGGTGAGTTCAGGATCAGCCTGGCTGCAAAGGAAAACCCTGTCTCAAAATAAATAAATGAATTAAAAATCACAAAAACACAGAGTAGAATGCGAGCCACCAGATTCATCGTACAAGGCCCTCTTTCCCCTGGGACACCTCAGAGGAAGTAGTGCGTGGTTAAGACAGGAAGGGTCAGGAGGCCTGACCCCGGGACCTCTGCAGCCCGGTTCCGGCATGCCCCGGCCTCACTCCAAGCGAAGGATTCCCTGCTCGTTCCACACTTCCCCTCCTCCTCCCCCTCCCTGGCTCGCACTCTTGGGTCCCTGCTTCAGGCCACCACTCTCCTGCTGGCTATTCTTTTGCTAGGCTCACCTCTGGCAGCCCCTTCTCCCAGCTGCTCAGGCAGGGAGACACCAGCACGTGCCAGTCCCATGTCCCTCTCTCTGACCCCATGCCTAGCATGCAGCAGCACTCACATCGGGGGCTGCTGCTCAGAGGACACAGGCAGCTGTGTGTGGTGCAAGGATGATCAGGTGAGGACATCAGAGCCCCAGTGGCCTCAGGTAGGCCCATGAGGAAGGTTCCCGGCACAGGACTGCAACCCAGGCTGCTGGTCTGTCTCCGCAGTATCCGACACATTCAGCCGCACCAGCCACAGGATGCGCTCAGCCTGCAGCCCCACGGAAGACTGGCCCCCACCCTTGGACATCAGCTCTGATGGGGACGTGGATGCCACAGTGCTCAGAGAGCTGTATCCAGATTCTCCACCAGGGTAAGAAGGGCACGTGGGGGCAGAGGGTGAGGGGCGGGGCTCTGGACCTGAAGACATCCCTGTCACAGGAAACAGTGACAGCAACACCTCTTTACATGGTATAAGCGCAGTGGGCATCGCCACCTCTGCACCCCTCCAGAACAAACAAGCTCCCTTCACGGTAGACCATGATTCAGCAGATATCACTAGGGTCGCCAGTAAACAACAACCTCAGCCCTTCCGGCTGACCAGCAGGACAGTGGGGCCTTACAGTTTGGGCAGTGGTTCCGTGACAGCCACTCCTGGCTCCCTGCTCCCACCCACCCACTACTTGTCTGTCCAGGGGGTTAGACCAGTGTACTGTTAGGTTATTTCAAAATCTGTTGTGTTCCTCTCTATAATATCAAGATCTCGTCCTCATCTCCAAGGCCAGTTTGCCTCAATGGCTACACGTACAGCCACAAAGACCCCACACATGACGGCTCCTGTCATCTGGCAGATCTTGATAGTGTATATGTGTCTGGGAAGGGGGATGGCCAGCCCTGCCTTCCAGTTCTGTCCCGCCCTTCTCCACCCTTGACCTACCTCTGCCCCAGATGCCTGCCCCACCTCTCAAAGCCCGAACACCAGTCTGTCCAGGGCAAAGTGAGAGCCCTCAGCCTTTCCCTCTCCCTGATCCCAGATACAAAGCCAACAGTCTGCCATGACTCAGAGAGAAGTCTCCTTCCCATGGACCTCAGACTTGCTCCTGTGTGCCTTAATATGGATCAAAAACAGCCCAGGCCAGTAATGGTAGTTAACATCCATCATCCCAGCTGCTTGGGAGTCCAAGGCAAGAGGATCACAGGTTCAAAGCCAGCCTGCAGCCTGACAAGACCCTATCTCAAAACACAAGATACAAGATATATGCAGATATAGTTCAGTGCGAGAGAGGCCCTGGGTTTGATTCCCAGTATCAGAAAAAAGAGAGGGAGAGAGAGAAGCTCCACTTGGTCCTGTTTCTTAAATGAGCCACTTGAGCAAAGAGGGTCTCCTTAGGCTCAGCTCTTGGCCCCTGGGGCCCAGCTGACCCTTCTTTATATAGGCCAGAACCATTGAACATCCTGGGTGATGTAGGAAGGACACATCCTCAGGCACAGCCTCAGGAACCACAGGGCTCCAGTCCAATCCTGAGCCTCACCCCCACTAGTGATGGTATCTTCTCACCCCAGGGAAACCCCGTAAATTGGGATTATCTGCCCCTATGTTGCAGAAAGGCAATGAGACATGGCGTCTGAGGGAAGGAGTTATATCTCCCGCTCCTGGGGACCAGGAACAACCTCAGAGGGAAGAGAAGACTGACAGGGAGCTTCCTGAACATATAAAGTAGGCACCAGGCCCCAGATCCTTAGTATGAGCCCCACATACATCCCACATCACATCCATCAGGGCATGAGCCATTGTGTCTGTCAGCACTCAGGGCCATCAGGCTTTGCCCAGGGGCTGTTCTTCCTGGGAGTGTCGGGGCTCAGGCCTCTCCTCCCAGCTCCCTGCACAAGCCGACCCCCATTGTGTAGTAGTAGAGAGAGAGTTGGGGTCAGAGCCTTCATCCCTTCCCACCTGCTGACCCCATGGACCCAGACAGACAGCCTTGGCCTCCACACCCCCAGGGGCACTGGGAGGGCAGTAGGTGCTTTCCACCCTGTACCCGTAGGCCCCCAGGGACACCTTCTAACCTGGAAGGTGGCTGGGGAGCAACCTGAGTTGCTCCTACACAGCCCTTCTTCCACACATGATGCGCCCCTCCCCCAGCTCTCCCTAGACTGGGGCTTCTCCCCCTCTCCCAAGTGCTGACGATTGAACCCAGGTCCTTCACACAGAGCTACATCACCAGCTTATTTTTTGGTTTTGACTTTGAGACATCTCACTAAGTCACCAAGTTGCTCAGGCGGGTCTTGACCTTGGAGTCCTCCTGCCACGATCTCCTGGAGTGCTGGGATTGCAGGTGTGCCCTTACTCTGAAGACTTTGAGGCCCAGAGAAGTGAGTTCACAAAGAACACAAGGGCCCATTGGGCCCAGGGCCCAGGTCCTGGCTACTATAAGCCCTTCCCCAGGGTGTGGTGAGGTTGCATTGGAATGGTCTCCCCCCACCCCCCACCCATGTGTCCCCAAACGCCACAGTCTGGGAAGCTCATCATTGAGGAGGGGGAGAGACTTCCACCCCACCCTAAGGCCCCGCGTCCCACAGAGCTCTGAGGGAACCTCTTCTTTCATAGCTATGAGGAATGTGTGGGACCAGGGGCCACTCAGCTCTATGTCCCCACCGATGCACCACCACCCTACTCGCTGACCGGCTCCTGCCCCACGCTCAATGATGCCTTCGACTCAGGCAGTGGCAACAGCCCCAGTCAACACCAGCGAGAGCAGAGGACCGGGGCCCAGAATGGCCTCCGCACCATCTCCATGGACACGCTGCCCCCTTACGAGGCCGTTTGTGGAGCCGGCTCCCCATCAGACCTGCTGCCGCTGCCGGGACCTGAACCGGGGCCAAGGAACTCACCCGGGTCAGCCACTCTAACCCAGGCCCCAGGCTCCAGCCCTGAGAGGATCGTGTGAGTGACCCAGCCCACCAGACCCTCTTGGTCCCTCCAAGCTGAGCTGCAACCTTCTGGGCACACGTGGGCACGCACACACACACACATAGATATACACGTACAACTCAGCACAGACACTTACATGACCATATACAGAGACCCACGGACATAACCCATGTGCACACACAGGCATAGACATGCCCCATGAATGTGGACATGTACACTCAGACTCCCCACACCCACACACAACCCACCTGTGAAGGCTTCATTAAAGATGAAGCACTCCAGGCCTCCCACCTCCTCCTCCTCAGCCTAGTGGCTATGCCTCTGTGGACAGGACAGTGCTGGGCAGATGGGTAAAACAGGACCTGGGCTTTCTCTGTCTTCTCCCCAGGCCTCACCCGGCAGGCTGAGCTCAGATTCTCATTCCACCTCCAGAAACTGCTCAACCACCAGGACAGCTGCCTTTCCCAACCCTTACCCCAAGGCTTGTTCTCCTGGGCTGTGGTGCAGGCCCTAGTCATGTCCTGCTGTGTGCTTGGCTGATCTCTCAATTCCAGGGCAAAGGAGCCACTGTTTCACCACCCTGCCACTAGTAGGGTGGAGACGCAGGTCTGAGGGCACGGGACAGGGTAGAGAGACAGCCCAGCAGGCTCCTCCCTAACCCAGTACCCTTGGTCTGGTGGTGCTACTGGGACACCTCAGAAGTCCCCCTCCCCCCAGAGTATAGGGGATGGATGGGGCCTTGGTGGGTATGCAGTGGCGGGGATGGGTTACAGTGGTTCCCAGGTCTGTCCAGCCACTGCCTAAGCGGGAGGGTCTTCAAAGAACAGGTGGCCACTACTCTTGCACAGGTGGCTGGCCGCAGTGCTTGGAGGCAAGTGAGGGCCTCCCTCGCTCAGAATGTGCCCAGCCATCCCTAGTGGCCTGAGCTCCAGTGGGCTGGTGCTGTCATGCTAGGGAGCAGGCACAGCTGGAAACCGTGAGTCCACGCACTCAGGCCGTGTGCCTCTGGGTTGTTTGTACTGACAAAATAAAGGGTATGTGAACACGATTAAAAAAAAAATGCCGTGCCACTATGAGAGGACAAAGTCTCAGCTTTGCTGCCAGGGTTCTGCTACGGCAAGGGGATACCTGGTCAACCTGGCTGTAAATGGCTCAGATCCTGGCCTGTGAACGCTAGCAGTCCCCATCAGAGACCACGTACGTAGGTGGCAGTGGGGATTCCTGAAGATCCAGCCTGCAGAAGGCGGCAGCCAGGCCAAGAGTCTCTGAGGAGTGCCCCTGCCGGCATCACTGGGAGCCCCCGGCCTCCATCTTCCCTCCCGCCTTCCCTCACCCATCCCTAAGGAGGAGACCTGCCCTGCTCATCCTCTCCCTCCCATTTCCGTCCCTCCAATAAAGGGCTAAGACAATTCAATACCCCTTTCTGAAGCAAAGGGGTGGTGAGGATGGCCATCTTGAATTTTATTTTCTGTAGAAATAGCTTGTTTTTTTCCAGTGCAGAGCTGAAAGGAATCCACCCAGAGGGTCTATAGCATCCTGTGTGCTGCATCCTGGAGCCCGGGACTCTACCTGGGGGAGGGACCTTGTTTACAAGCAGTTCTGTCCACCTTTGTGGTGTGCTGTTTTCTAGGCAAAAACATCTTTCTGCTGTACTGTATAGCCTTTAAAATGCACCCCAGGGATGAGACTTTTGAGTGTGTATCCTGGATTTGTGACTCTAGAGAGCGCTGGGGGAAGATACCAATCCCTGCCTACTCATCAGTGTTTGAGGGATGGCGCTGAACAGCTTTTCTTGTTCCTGACTGGTCGCTGAATAAGCAACAATGTATCTTTTCTGTGTTCAAAATAAATATATCAATAAAAATGCAGCAAGAAGTGCCATTTTCAGAGAGCGCTGGGGTGGGGTGGGGGAGGAGAAGGCTATGCCTCAGGAACTTGAAAGGAACCCCCAGACTGCAGCAGTATGGAAATAGGCCTCCGCCTCGATGGCCTGCCCTGCCTGAGACTCACAGGATGAAATCGCTCAGGCTCACTGTCCTGTTGGGGTGAAGATCAGGGTAGTCAGGGACTTAAAGGAGTTCCTTTTTTGTTTTTGAACCTGGACATAGCATCCTTTCTCTGAGATTGACCAGGGTAAATGTCACTACGATGGGTCGCCAACCTCAGGACTTCACCCCAGGAACAGCGGGAGCCACACATTTTACTCTTAACAGCTGCGGGCTTGCATGGCCCTGATGGCTTAAGCTACCAGGAAAGAGGGGACGTTGTAATCAGCAAGGAGTTGTTTACTCCCTCCATGTCCTAAGACTGTAAACATGGCGGCTGATCCCTGGCAGGACCTAGTTCCCTTCCTCGGTCATTGGTTCCTTTCACTGGAGTGTTAGAAGAATTCACTCCCCAGGCTTCCAACATTAGCGGTGGGAGGTGGAGGGGGGTGACCTGGAGCAGTAGCTCCTTCGGATTCTCAGTCCCAGTCTGAGTCCCACAGCGTTGGGCTGGGCGGAGGCTGCTGCTGTCCTGAGCCCACTACCTGCACTCAAGCGCATGCTGCCACCTGCTGGCTGCTGCTGACACTGCCCAAGGTGAGCTAGAGTCACCCTAGAAGAGTGAGGAAACCCCTACCCCTTTTCCCACGTAGAAACCCATTGCCAATGGACATACATAGCTATAGATAAAAACTGCCATTTTAATCCTGGGCTATTCTTTCGCTTTGGGGGTGTTCCATGAGGTTGAACCTATTCAGACGTTCCACCTTCAGGACAAACTCCTGTCCCCTAGCCTTCTTCTAGGCACAATCTGATGTCTCTGCCCCATTCTCTGTAAGCAAAATATTTATTCCTCTATTCTTCTAAACATGCCTATTCATGGCTCAGGTGTGATGGAGTCTGGCCACAAGCTGAACCACCCACACCCACACCTGTCCCAAACACATAGGATCCCTTGGGTGCTTGGGACAGTTGGGCCTTTCATTCTTCTGTCTTCTCATCCACAGCATGGCCTGTGCTGTGGAATGCCACATGCGGCGCCACATTCAAGGCCCTCTGCACGTTCCTGCACGGACACTGATCACCCCTCTCTGCCAGGGGCCTGAGGGGAACACAGCAGGCACCTGGGCAAGGCCTGGCTTCTCAGGCCCAGGGAGATGGGAGGTGAAACTGTACTGATCATCAGGACATAGGAACAGAAAGGGGCAGGACCAGAGCTCAGGGCAAGATGAGGGGCAATGAACTGGTTAGGGCTGCAGGAGATGGACTTCTACCTGGACTCTCAGTGGTCATTGTTCAAAGGCTGCTGTGGGGAGGATGTCTGTTCCTGCCCTTGTGCAGGGCAAGTGATCAGAAAATTTTCTCAGGGGAGCTAAAGCCGAAGCCATTGTGGTGGGTGGCATCAGCTGCACTGGGTCAACATCCATGGCATGGTGAGTTCTGAGGTCTGGGACAAGGTACCAGCAGCATCCAGTGTGCCTGAGTAATAGCCATCACCTGAGCGGGGAGGTGTTGAAATGAAGCATGGCCGTGCACAGCCACCGTGATGATCACATGGGTGATCATTAGCTGTCACGCCTGCCAAGCCCGCACGCACACTCACACCTGGGATCCCTCACACCAGGTTCCTAGAGTCACCTTGGTCACACTGAGGTGTAACGTCACCACCCAGCTGCCACCATCTGTGGTTTTACACACGTGTATGCCATCAGCTTCGTGCCGCACTGGTGCTCCTCGCCCTGAGGAGCTCAGATGTGCAGGGTCCCACGTGAATGCTCAGATGCTGCACACTAGCACTGCCCTTGCTCACGCTCAGGTGTTTCTATCCATGACCACGTTATGGTAGACCAGGGCCTGGGCATGAGCAGAGGAAGGACAGGCATGAATCTCAAGGCCTGGGCTCTGCTCTGCCTGCCCTCACATTGCACCTTTCCGAGCCCAGGGCCAGGCCTGGGATGTCTGACCTGCAGAGTTGCAGAAGTCCTGTGCCTGCCCAGATGTCTCCAAGAAACTCCAGCGCAGCAGACCACGGGGTCCTGTTGTCACAGCCTCGCCAGCTCTGACTTCTGGGGCCCTGAAGCTCCCTGGCTTTCTGCTACACAGCTTGTGATTCCTGGGCTATCCCCCCTACCTGGACTACAGAGTAGAGTAGGAGGAGAACTCTTGAAAGAGACTCTGTGCCTCCAGGCAGGCTCTGAGCCCCATTACCCTCTTCTTTACTTGGCAAAAGGGACTTCATAATGTCCTTAAATTAAGAACCTCAGGATGTAGCAGTTACCCTAGGTCACCCAGTGGGCCATGACAAGGGTCCCCATAAGAAATAAGCAAGAGAATCAAAATAAGAGAGGACAGCATGAAAAATAGATGCAGAGGCTAGAGGAATGGCTCAGCGATTAAAGCACTTGCCTAGCAAGCGCTAAGACAATCACTAAGTACCCGAGTTCGATTCCCCAGCGCCGCATAAGCCAGGCTTGGTGGCGCAGGCCTGTAGCCCATTTTCTGTTGCTATAAATTAACACCACAGACTGAGTAAGCGGCTGAGAAGTCCGGTAAAGACTGCAGCATGACACAGGGCGCCATGCTGTGGGCGAGGGATGCAGGAAAGACAGCTGGCTTTTACAAAATATCTACTCCCAAGGTAACCTGTTAACTTATTGGCAATCGCGAATCCATGAGCGTACTAACCCAGTCTCCAGGGCCCAGCCCTCACAACCCATTCTCCTCCTAAAGGCCCCACTTGGCCTTACCTCCTGATACTCCACAATAGGGATTAAACGTCAGCGTGAGTTCGACTGGGGATGTGCAAACAGCAGAAGGGCACAGCCAAAGGACACAAGTGACCTCTAGAGGCTGAAAAAGGCAGGGAAATGGCTTCTGCCCTGGAGCCTCCAAAAGGAACCAGCCCAATGAGATTGCTTTTGAACTTCTATACTCTAGAATTCTAGGATAATACACACTTTTTATGGTAGCGGTTGGAAACTAATGCACTTTGACTCCAGTCCAAGCTCTTGCTCTGTCTGCCTCAGTTTCCTTCCTTGCAAAAGGGAGGAAGGAGGATTTGGCAGGGATGAGCAGCCTGCCTTGGCCCTGCTGTGATGATACACTCTCCCACACCGGCCCGTCCTGGACCTGGCCTGTCTGCAAGTCAAGGGCAAGTATAAAAGGAAGCCAACGGAGGACGAGGCATGACCCTGAACTAACTAGCTACCCTCCCTGGGGCTCAGGATCACATGAGCTCGTGTGTCAAAGAGAAGCACCCCAGTATTGGACATGAGTCATCAGGAGAGAATCAGAGGTGTGCGCAGTGTCCTAATGCTACTCACTGGGTTATCCATTTTTAAGTAGGTCTACAGCTGGGAAATAACTTTCCAACCAAAGGACATGGACTTCACTGGCCACTACGTTCAAAACACAGTGCAGTGGGCAAGGGAGTTGGGAAGAGAGGACAGAGACCCTGGCCTTGTGAGCCCAGGTCTGAGACAGCTCCAAGGCCAAACACTGAGGCAGGTGTCCCTCATAGCAGCTGGGGACAGGGTCTCATGGAAAGCAAACAGGGATCAAGAATCAGGTCCCCATGGCCTGTAGTCACCATGACGTCATAGCCACTTCCTTCCTAGAGCCTGGATCCTCAGGCTGTGAGCCCCCAAATAGGACATTACCTCATTGTCTTCTGAAGGCTTCATGCCAGAGGGATGGGACACAAGCTGGCTACTCAGGGACAGCATTTCCCCACACACCAGACCAAGACGTTAAGAAGGAACTCAGGAATGTACACATTTCCGTCTCCTGGAAGTTCACACCTAGCTAGCCTGCTACTCCACCCGAGGTCCAGCAGGCAGGAAGCCCAGGGACCTTGCTTAGTCTGGTGGTTTCCAGTTTATTTGGCCACAGGAAATCTGTACTCACAAAAGACTGATTAAAAACCTCAAGCAGCATGCCAGTTGTGGTGGCACACGCCTGTAACCCCAGCACTCCAGAGCAGGAAGAGCTTGAGTTAAAGACCAGCTGAGGAAAGGAAGGCCTTTTCTAGGAAGAGGAGGAGGAGGAGGAGGGGACAGAGGAGGGGGAGGAGGAACTCCAAGTAAGTGCTCCTAGTGAAGCACACATTGAGAAGGGAACCAGGAAGAGAGGAAGGGAGGAAGGACGGAGGAGGTAATGGAGGGACAAGGGCAAAGAAGGGAGGCAGAGGGAGGTAGAGGAGAAAGAGTGCCTAGGAGATCTGGCAGTCTGAATTTCTCCCAAAAGCAGTGCCGGTCACAGAATTTGGGTATAAATAGCTCATCTGGGAAGTGACCCCAGAAAGATAGGAAGAGACTTGAGGAAGAAAGTAGCCAAGAAAAAGTACATTCGGGAGCAGTCGCCACTCCAGGTCTGCCCCCACCCCTGGGACTCTGGACTCCAACAACAGAGGACGCACCTCAGAACTGTTCCCCCAAGGGCTGAAGCTGGGCTTTCTATCCGTAAACTTACCCACTGGTCCTTGGCTGCCTGAGGCTTAGCCCTATTGCGTTAGCTCCCTGGCACCTCTAACCTCTCCGCTTGCCAGCAGAGCACCACCCTATAGCTAGCAACACCCAAGCAGCAGGCGCGAGGAGATCTGACGGGTGACACCCCTCGTGAACAAAGGGGCATGGTGATACAGGTGGGGTGTGTGGGTTCAGGCACTCATGTGAGGGTCCCACATTTGTCTTGGGGTCAGAGCAGGGACAAGCCTGATGTTATCCGGGCTCCGCTGGGAGGAGACAGGGACAAGGGCAGAGCACAGGCCCTGAATGAGCGGCGAGCAGGGCAGGGCTGGCACCAGGGCTTTCTCCTTTGCTCGTACCGCTTCCCCCTTGGCTTCCGGATGGAGGTGGAACAAGTCAGTAGCAGACTCCACCCATTCTCCCAAGTGCCCAGCCTGGCCTGGCCGGGGGAGGTCCACAGGATTCCATCCTCCCCTCCCGCCCCCTCAGAGCCATCATGAGCATGCCCCGACCCCCCGGCAAGGCTGCTCTGCAGACCCTCCAAAGTGACCTCATCAGACATTGCCAAGAGGTGGCAGAGGAGGGCCAGCGCAGGGTCTGCCAGCAACAGCCCTCACCCACAGGGCCAGGCGGCTCATAGGCAGGAGCGCCTCTCCTTGGCCGCATCTGTCACAAGCAGAGACCCTTGCTCTGGGCGACGGCCGCTGGGGAGGCCTCAGTCCTGCCCCCCAGGTCTGTCAGATGCTTCTGCGAATGCTGGAGCTCATCTCTGTCAATCTGTTTCCCTCCTGCAAGGAAACCAGGTCCCTGAATGTAGGTACCACCATGCAGCTGAGCAAGGGCATCCCAAATAGAGGAAAGGCTCTGCCTTGGAGAAGCAGCATGCCCGACATACCCATTGGATCTCATTTTACAGAGGGAGAAACTGAGGGCTGAAGAGATGAAAGCAACCCATCTACAGTCAACAGCCAGCAAGTAGCACAAGGGTTCCTAACCACTGACTACAGATTTCCCTGAAGGAAGCAGAACGCATAATAACCAAGGAGATCTCATAATCACCAGGAAGGAGTCTTGTTTAAAAAGATGCTGGGGTTTTCATCTCTTCCAACTCCAGCCCAACCACTGGGCTTGGATTCAGGATACCAGATACTGCTGCTTTGTGACTTCAGAAGGTCCTGTTTTGTCCATGAGCCTCAGTGTACCCTTCCGTAAGATGGCATAGAGGATCATATGATCATGGGCCAGGCTTTCCTTTGACCAATTGCTCTTGCCCATGTGCTTCTCTGGAGCCCTCAGCCCTGCCTGGCTGCATCCCTGTTGGCCACTCTGCAAGTCCTGTCTCACTCTAACAAACACCCTGTTGTTCCAGACGTACTCTGGGAGCTTTACTCACTGGATGCAGCCTGTGCTTTCCAGACACTTTCTGGACACCACACTGGCCATGCTGGACCATGCATCCACCTTGCAGGCCCAGTTTTCACTGGTCCAGGCCGTTAATGAGCAGGACAGGAAGCAGATGGTGTCTGAGATCTTCCTGGCCAGAATCACACGTGAGCGCTTTCTTGCAAGCAGGTCCTTGCAAGCCAAGCAGGGAGACGCCGGTCAGACCCCATGCAGGCACAGCCCAGAGAGAAGCCTGGCGGAGATCCACAGCTACCTTGACAGTATCCAGCCAGGCTGAGAGTCTAGGGAGCTGGAAGAAAGCTTTTCCAAAGGAGCAGGGTCTGACAGGGCCCGGATAGGGGCCCTGATCCACAGAGATCTCTGCCAGTAGCTCTGAGCCGGGCTTATTGCTTCCTCAGTGGCCTCCTGGTCCCCTTGGGTCCCCAGAACTACGCCAGCACATGCTTGGACAGTGAAGAATTCCTCACTTGCTACAGTGACCTTATCCTGCACCAGATACCCATGTTGCCCAAGGACCCAGTCCTAAGCAGCCTGAAGGAAAGTCCACTCCAGGGCACAGCTCTGGCCTCTGGCTCTTCCTCAGATACGGTGGTTTCTACTTGATGCAGCAGCTCCTGAAAGCACAGGAGTCAACAGCCATCTCTGCGTGACACCAGGTCCCCAAACTCAGGGGAGTCCTCAGCACCTGGCCAGAGTTGGCCATGTTTGGCACAGGCTTCACGCTCTGAATGCCTCCCCTTGGACAGACCTTGTCAGCACCTCTCTCATTGGGCTCCTGACTCTAGCAAGCCCCCCTGGGAAGGCTCTGGTGGCAAGGACAAGGGACAACTCGGGGGTCCCCCTCATGGGGCTAAAGCGAGCTGCTGGTGGTGGCTGCCCAGGCAGTAAGGTCACTCAGCTCTGCACATCTAACCAGACACCCTCACTCGTACCTACTGTGTCCTCCTGGGGGCACTGGACGTGCCAGTTCCCACCCAAAGACATCTCACTGACAATGGCTGGGAATATCAAGCCGGCACGTTACAGCAGCCAACAGCCTGAGCAAGCAGAACTTTCTGACCACGGTGAGTGTCAGGAAGGTGTCCAGTGGGAAAGGAAGGAGTTCTGGGACCTGGGAGGGGACGGGACATGAAAGGAGAATGGGAGGCAGAAGCCAAACCAAGGCTCAGCAGGCTCAAGGAACAATCTGCTAAGCCCAGGTGATCTCAAATGCCGGCGTTGCCGGACTCTGAGCAGCTCCTCTCTCCAAGCCTCGTTCTCCCCATCAGTCGAGAGTGGGCAGTCGGAACCCTCACAGGAGGCTGGGAAGAGTTAGGGAGGGAGGCGTGTATGATGCCCTTCCAGAAGGTCCATCTAAGATCAACCACGTGACCTGGGGCAAGGCATCCTGCATCAGAGCAGCAGCTGCTCCCAGGACTCTTCAGGCCCACTTCACGGGGCCAGTGCAGAATGACAGAGAGCAGAGACGGACAGACAACCGGAGGGCCCGCTGTCCATGTGTTAGGGTCCTCTGCTGGCCAGCCTCTTCTCTCAGCTAACTTCTGACTGATGGAGCAAAAAGAGACATAGTTGGGGGTCTTCCTGCCTGCTCTCCACCCGGGGCCAGGGGCTCCATCCACCTGGGCCACAGGGGACAAGGCTGAGCCTTAAGTGGAACACTCCTCCTATCTGCCCCCTGCACTCCTGGGTGTACCCACCCTGGGGTCCCTGTGGCCTAGGACTTCTCTGCGGGCTAGCAGGTAGCACCGGCCCACCCAGGGGAGTCCCTCAGCCTCCCTTCTGTGAAATGGGGAGATGGTCCCAGCCTTTCAGGCAGCAGTGAACGGTAAAGCTTTAGGTAAATATAGGTCCCTTCAGGACACACCGCGAGTGCTTAATAAATGCTGGTGCCTGCCTTGCTCTCCCTGGAGCCGAGCATAGGACCACACCACCATCAGTCCCTAAGACCAAGGGAGACCTCACATGCGAAGGATTTAATGAGATGCAGCCCTGCCTCCATCCTACGCAGAGCTGTCCTCTAAGGTAGCCCTGAGTGAGCCTGCTGAGACACGAATTGGAGAAGCGGAGGGCAAGAGGCTCTCTAGCGTCCATCCGCCAGTCCACCTGGCCCAGCACCCAGAAGGCCACGCCCCCGCTGGCCAAATGTGAGGTGTCTGTGGTACCGGGAAGAAGTGAGGCAAAGGGATCCCAGCCGCTGGCCCGCAAGCCCCCGGCCAGGTGACAGGACCATCAAGAACAGGCAGAGCTGGTGGCAGAGCAGGTCAGCGAGCTCAAAAGGGATGGGGCAAGAGGGTACGCTAGCTCCGGAGCCGTGGCACGCACCCCAAGGCGTGCACCTTAGGGCCCCTGATGCTGGCTCTAATCTGTAGCAGGCAGCAGGAGAGAGCAACCTGGGCCGAGTTCAAGGAGCAGGAAAAGCAGGAAAAGCATTTAACATGATTCATTCTTTTCTGATCACTGACATAATACACATTTATGTCTAAATCAAAATAGAACTCTCACTTTCTTGCTACAGCCGGCTCCCCTCACCCACCCTGGCATTTCCCAACGGGTGAATGACTTTACCACCTCATCACCAGCCGCACGGCGCCACACAGAAACCATCCCGGGTTGTCTTTGCTGTCTGTACGCTGCCTGTCCAGCTCCCCGCTCCCTCTCACAGCACATCTGCAGCCCGCCACTGTCCCCTCCCTCCACCCCTCCCTGCCCTTCTGACCTCATCTCCTGCCCCTTCCCCGTTGCACACTGCAGCCAGGTGCCTCCAGACTCTTCAAGGATCTAAAACCTGCTAGGCCCGACTCCATCACAAAGCCCAGCACGGGCGGTTTCCTCTGCTCGCTCCCCGACCCCACACCTGCCATGTCCGCTGCTGTTCCTCACATCTCACCTTCAAGGTCACCGTCTCAGCAGGGGCCTTTCCTAACCAACCATCTATCACACTGACTTAGTTTAATGTTCCGAACAAAGTTGCTAAAAATATATTCCTTTTCCCTTTCCCCTACTAGAATATAAATTATGCTGAGCCTGGTAGTGCAGCCTGTAATCTCTGTACTCTGTCTGGGAGGCAGACGGGAGAATGGCAAGTTCAAGTCCAGCCTGGGCAACTTGGCAACTTAAAATTTAAAAATAAATAAAATATATAAATGATGTAAATGAGCTGGGGATGCAGCCAAGTGTGAAGGCCTTGGGCTGGATCCCTAATACCACAAAAAAAAAAAAAAAAAAAAAATGTAAGTTTCACAAGAGATAAACTTCCTCTTGCTCTTTTACCACTACTTCCAAGGGTCCAGCAAACAAAACCATTGTATAAATAGAAAACTTGGAAAGTGGAAAGAACAGATGAATATGAAAATAAAAGCAAAACTTACCACATTTATATATATTTAAAGATTTGGAGTTATAATATTTATAATGAGTTCTATTTTCCAGGAAGGGAGTCATTTTAACTAATTTCAGACTTAGAAAAAAGCTTCAAAATAGAAAATAGTACGAAAAAAAATCCCCTGAAGTTTGTATCTTACAGAGCCACAGCATAATTATCAAGAACCGAAAATTAATATGACATATTAATCACTGCATTACAAACCTTAAGTTCCCATTAGGGTCCTTACGCTATCCCAGAAGCCTACCCAGGATCCCACACCGCTTGCTAGTAATCCTTTGTCTCCTCCAGTCTGTGACAGTTCCTAAGTAATTTCCCCTAGGCTGTCATGACCTTAATGCTATTGAAGAGTCTTTCAGTCAGGTGCTCTGTTGAATGTCCCTCAGTTTGGACCTCTCCGATGTTCTCTTATTATTAGGGGAGCGAGTTTATGCATTTTTGGCTGGAATGCCGCTAAAAGATGATGCTGTGTCCTTACTGCATATTCTCAAAGGGAGATATTTACCTTGATCGCCAATTAAGCTGGCGTCTGCTGGGTTTCTCTATCACTAAGGTATTTTGGGGAAGACATTTTGAAAGTATACAAAGCCTGCTTCTCCTCAAACTTCTGCCCACTAATTATAACACGATAGGTAAATCTCTGGAATTCTCTTTTTCATTTATTAAACAGAATTGTAAGAGAGCAATTCCTTCTCCCTTATTTTGTTTCATTATTCAGTTGTTTGTACTTCTGTAAACTCACAGGTTAAAATACAATACAATCATAATTTATTTTGTTTCTCAGTAGAAACATCTTCAGACGGGCCTGTGTATCCCCTTGACATGGTGCCACCTTTTCCTCTTTCCCCACCCCCACTTCCTTACTTTCGAGCAACGTGAGATGTTCCTAGCTCATCGTGTGGTTTCCGCCTGCAGGCCTGGTATCCATCCCTTCCGGAGCCCTAGTTCTCCTACTGGAAAGTGACACTTAGATATCAAGATCTGGATGCCAGTTATGTTCACTGTAACGGGGGCCCTTTGCCTCTTGGCCTCCGTGGGCACTAACCACACATGCACACACCACTCTCTACTTCTCTACTTGCCTAGGTAGGATCTTAAAACCATGAGGTTTTACTCATACCTGTGATCCTAACGCATCCCACAGTTCATTCTCACCTTCTCCCTTTTCTTATGTGTAATATGAGACATGGCTCACAGGAGATCACGTGTCCAAACAAGGAATGGGGGCTTGGGGGACAGGAATATGAAGCTTTAATTATCTTTCTGCAAAAAAAAAAATAAATAAAGAGGTGGCTTCTTTACAGGCAGGCCGAGAAAGCACACAGAAAGTATGGTGGATACTGACTTTTAAATCCCTAAATCACGAGTTCCTCTCCTTGCCTTTTTTTCTATTGGCAAGATGCACAAGCTCCCCCGATAAGATCTAAGGTGTTGGCTCAGGGTCAAATCGGTCTCTGCGAGGTGACCTTTATGCCTCTGCCCCCTTCCTCCTCTGTGTCTCTAGTCACCTGGCCAGGTAAAAGAGCATGAAACTGAAAGACCCTCCCATACCATGAACAGCTTCTCTCCAGCTAGGCCTCTGGCATGTGCTTCCACCATTACCAGCCACCCAGGAGTGGCCAGAGACCTTCCGGAGCTGTGAGTGAAAATAGGCGCTTCCGTCTCAGACACAAAATCCCGCTCCCTGCTTCCTTCCATCACTCCTTCATTTTGCCCTTTTACTTATTTATACTTTTGTTCTCTCCTATTAGAGAAACCAGGTGATATTTAACCTGTGTCTGAGTCATTTTGCTAAGCATGACGGTCTCAAAGAGCATCTATTTTCCTACAAATGATTCAAATCTGCCTTTCTTTATGGAAGAGTAATTATATGTAGTTTTAGAATTACTGACCTACATCCCTGTTGAGGAATACTTGTGTGTGTAGGCAGGAGATGGAATCAGGGTCCGGCCAGCCTGGATGCAGCCACTGACCTCGGTCCCCAGCCCAGGAAACACATTAAACATTAAAGCTCGATGTAATGTTTGCCCTCGGTCTCTCTGCATCCTGCCAAGCTACTGTTTCCACACCACAGTTACCTGAGTGAGTTCTGTCCTCTGCTGTGGTAGTATGTTACTTGCTTGTGACAGTTCATCTGTAAATTGCAGTTTGATTGACCATAGTTATTAATTTGGGGGTACAGGAAGGTATGAAGGGTATACAATTCCAGGAGTCTTGAGTTTTACAAAAAGATATATTTTGAGAAGTGTTATCACCTTCTCACTCCTGCAACCCAGACCCCACTCTTTCCAGCCTTTTCCCCCCACGATGTTACATTCCTGGGTTCTTCTTGTGTTTCCTTTGTAACTCTTCTTTCTTATAGAAAGGGTAGGTAACACAGATACTCACTCGAGCACTGCTTTCTTCGCTCACTGGCTTGCCCTGGAATTCACTTCCTGTCTGTTCAGGGAGCCCTTCCTCATTCTTTTTCTACAGCCATATAGTACACCACCGTGCAGATGTGCCAAACTTTAACCATTCTCTCAATGTGCATCTTTGTTTCCAGTATTTTACAATTACAAACACTGCTGCAGTAACTCACGTGTATGTATTTTCATATTGTAGAAGGTAAAACATTAGCTCCTATGAGTAAGGTTGCTCAGCTACAATGTAAGTGCATATGTAATTTGTGAATCGTTATCAAATTTCCCTCCAGAAAGGTTGTGCGTAATTACCTGCCCAGCAGCAACAAATGAGGATATATTTCTCCACAACACAACCAATAGAATGTCTTTAAATGCATACTTTTTCTTTTTGTAGTCTGGTAGGTGAGAAAGGATATTTCATGCTCTCTTAATTTGAATTTCCCTACTTGAGTTATTTTTCATGCTTAAGAGCCATTTTTTATATCCGTTTTGTGAATTGTCTGTGTCCGTTTCTCATTTTTCTACTGGACTTTAAGTCTTTGTCTTTAAGAATTCTTTGGGAATATTAACCCTTTGTGATACACACTGAAAATATTTTCTCTGTCAAGTGCCTTTTAACTTTGTTTCTGGTGGGTTATGTCATGCGAATTTAATTTTTTTAACCTGGTCGGGCTTATAAATCTTTTATTGTCCGTGATTCTGACTCAGCTGAAGCTTTCCCTACATCAAGGTTTTAAAAAAGAATTCATATATATTTTCATCTAGTACTGCATCTCATTCTTTTACATTTAGCTCCCTAACCACAGGAGTTATTTTTAGATATGATGAGATATGGATCAATTTCATCTTCTTCCAGTGCTTACCTAGTCATCTACTAACAACTCCATTTTTATCCCATTGGCCTGAAATGCCACCTTTATCATATGCCAACTTTCCACCTGTACTTTGTTCTGTCTCTAGGCTCTCTGTTCTAGTCTATTGATCGACCTGCCTCCTCATGCCAATACCACACGGTTTTAATTATAGAGGTTTTTGGGAGTATATTTTAATGTGTAGTATAGCTCCTTCTCCATCATGGTTTCTTACTTTTCACTGGTTCTTGATTATTTCTGCAATTTTTTATGTGAACTTTATTTATTTACTCATTTATTTACCTTTGAGACACAATCTCACTCTGCAGTCCAGCCTGGTCCTGAACTTACTATGGAGCCCACGCTGGCCTTCAACTCATGGCAATCCTCCTACCTCAGCCTCCCGAGTACTAGGATTACCATACCACCACATTCAGGAACTAAGGGGTGCTGAGGGATTGAACCTGTGGTCTTGCACTTCCTAGAGAAACATCCTAATTTCTGGATTATGCCCGCAGCTCCTAAGTGAACTTCAGTATAGTATGTTTACCATACTTTTGTGTTAAATTTGAAAACTAATTTAGGAAGAGCTGCCATCTTTACATTGTCAGGCCACCCTATCCAAGAATGGGTTGTCTTTACATTTGCTCAAGTCTTATTTAGTGTCTCTTAGGAGTATCTGGATTTTTCTTGTATGGTTCTGAGCCTTTCTTATTAAATTTATCACTACATAATCATCTTTGTTATGATCATGAGGCTTTCTCAACTATTATGACCTCTATTTATTGTTTATGTCAATTTTACGTACTATTATTCCACTGCAATTGTTATTTTTATCATTGACTCTTTGGAGTATGTTAGTATAATGTATATAACTTTATACTCATCAAATGGACGTTGCCAGTGCCTTGCTGCCTGCACGCAGGGTTTTCTCAGGGCTATTCTGGGATGGAGCAGTGGGAGAGGTAAGATGCACGTCATGGGAAGAGGGCCAGTGGCTGTCCTGTTTACCAGTGTGGGGCTGGCATAAGTGGATGTCTAGAAAGGACCGTTAGAAGACCCAGAGGAGATAAGGGGCTGCTTACAACCCTCCTAGGTACTCCAGGCTGACAGAATGGCTGGCAAGAGTGTAGCGATAATGTTTCCTCCACAGCCTGACTAGAGAATCATGTTTTTAAAATGTACATGCCGGACTCACCATCTGGGCTTTAGAGTACCCCAACACAAACTCCCCTATCCATTGATTTTTTTTTTCCAGTGGAAGTGCAAGAAAGACTGATTGCCTCCACAACTAACTAGGGAATCAGGGAAGGGTCACAGGAGCCAGGAGGCACCTCTCTGTCATTCATTCAACTCACCCCTTCCTGGTCAGTGCAGCCCCCCTCCCTGTGAAGCAGAATACAGAGCCCAAGCACCCCAGGAAGGAAACAAAACCCAAGTAGTGAGGTGATTTGCCTATGATCTCATAACCAATAACAAGGGAAACTGGATCCCAAGACCTTGTTCTGATCCCAGCATCCAGGGTCTATCCACAAAGTCAAGTGGGACCCTAGCGGTAAGATTCATTGGTCACTGCTCGTTTTTCTGGGCCTGCCACATTCTGCACATCCCTGGCCACAGATAAACTTGCTCAGTGCGTGATGAAAAGGGCAGGGTAAGGGCTCCCTGGGCCTGGGGAGGGGAGGTCTGAAAAGAAACAAAGGGAATGACAGACTAGACAACCATCTGCCATCATTTTAAAGAACCCCAAAGGTAAAAAAAAAAAAAAAAAAAAAAAAAAAAAAAAAAAAAAAAAAAAAAAAAAAAAAAAAAAAAAAAAAAAGAGGTTGCACAGAATGAGAAGCAGCCCCATCTCTGGTGGACCTCTCTGTTGCATGACAGCATCCTAGGTGTGGAACCAGGGCCCCCAGGAAAAATGTGGACATTTTTAAAAAGAGAATAAAGACCAGCAGCTTGCCCTGTGACCTGTAAGTGCAGAATGACCACGAAGTATTTTTTTTTCCAGAGATGCAGCATTAAGAGCCCGTCTCAACACGTCTGTGACCTGTCACAACAGTCAAGATGTCCCATGGGAATTTTGTGGGGGCACACATCCATGCCTGGACAATGAAAAATACTGCCTAGTGAGGTTACTCAGCCTAATAACTACATCACAGCCTAGCTTTTCCAGGGACATTAGTGGAACTAACATTCACTGGGCACTTGAGGTTTCCCAGCCCCTGAGCTGGGCACGTTCCTAATAAGGTCGGTTTTCCTGGCAACCCTGAGAACCACTGTTCTCATTGACAGGTAAGATAATCAGGGTTCATGGGACATTGAATGGCATTCTCCTTGAATTCCTGAATGTCCATTTCTTAAACGCCTAAAATGAGAGGTGTTTCTCAAGGCAGGGGGGTGGGTTAGCCCCTGGGGCCAGCAGTTCAACATACTATGGAATATTGCTAAGAACAAATACCTCAGGTCCACTCCTGACAGGCTGAATCAGACACTGTGCATGCTGGTCCTGACAAGCTGCATTCTAAGTGGCCCTCATGGAACTGCCACACTCCAGAGGTAGAAATGCTGAGCCAGAGATCTCAGCAGCACAGAAGCCAGGAGACATCAGCAGCCACAGTCAAAGCATTATTTCTCAAAGTGTATTCCCAGGAACACTAGTCCTCACAAGTGTGTTTGAAAGTCCCCAAATCAGGAGTTCCACTAGCAAGAAAGTCTGAGAGATCCTGGCTTAAATAAAGCCTAGTAAGGCATTTTTTAAATTGCAAGATTCCTTGAGTTTTATCTAGGATAGTGTGCCTTGTGCATCTCAAACAGTATGCAAGTGACTTTCCAAACTCTCAAGACTATGGAACCCTCTTTTCTCAGAGAACCTATTAACTATGTAGACGCAGCGTACAGGTGTTCCACAGAGCCCAATCTGGGAAAAGGAAAAACCAAGAAGAAAATTTAAAAGACAGTTTCTCTGATCCCAAGGCCTCTGGATCCCATGAAACAGGCTTTCCTGAGCTGCGGCCACTGCTCAGTGGTTAAAGCACTTGCCTAGCAAGCATAGGGCCCTGGATTCAATTCCCCAGCATCACATAAACCAGGCATGGTGGTGCAAGCCTGTAATCCCAACACCTGGGAGGCTGAGGCAGAAATGCTTTGAGTCTGAGGCCAGCCTGGGCTCCATAGTGAGTTGAGGACCAGCCTGGACTACAGCATGAGACCCTGTCTTGGAGGGAAAAAAAAAAAAAAAACAGGTTTTCTCTTCCCTTCTGTTTAACGATGGCTTTGGCCAGGTTCCCCTCTTAAGTAAACCAGACGAATACAAAATTCACTCCAGCCTCAGGGGACCTGCAGGTTTGGGGTTATCAGGAAAAGAAAACCTGTACCGGTGACTATGGAGCCTTCAGTGAGCCATCCTGTGTGCCAGCACAGAGAAATCAGGCAAAACATTCCTCTCATGTTCTCAGCAATGCAGGACTAAAGAGCCCATCAATTATTCTTCAGGGTGGACAGGCCAAGGAACAAATGTTACTCATTCCACAAATATGTAAGCACTTGAAGCAAGCACCCACATCCCACCCCAGGGCTCAGAGAAAAGAGAAGACCCAGATTCAGCCGTACTCGGGTAGAACGTCTTGTACCTGCCCTAAATTTTAAATACCACTACCCTTTTCTGCATCTGATGGTGGAAGTCCAGGAGAACGTTTTCTGATGGATGTTTTGTTGTGGTTTGGATCTGGAGTGTCCCCCCAAAACCACACGTACCTATGGAGGAGGGGCCTGGGAGGAAGAGGTGGATGCTTGAGGCTCGACCTAGATGGGCGTGTGCTGGTTCCTCACTTCCTCCAACTCGGTTCTGTTCTGCCATGCCTTGCAGATCTGTTTCTGTCTCTATCTCTGGCCCTGGATGCGGCCCTGGGCCCACCATGTGATTCCACCATTTTCTAGTCACTCGCCTGTGAACAGACTGCAACCTTTCGAAACTGTGAACTAAAATAAATCTTTCCTCCCTAAAGTTGTGGACGTCAGATACCATGTCCCAGCAATGAGAAAGTAACTCAGACGTGTTTTCTCCAGGCAGGAGGGCAATTCTCATCTAGATAAAGGGTTCACATGGAAACGAAAGGAGCAGAAAGAGAAACTGAAGGGCAGAAACAAGTTAGGTGACATCATTCTCCAGGAGCTGCATCACTCACTTGTGACTGCAGTCACTGATGTCACAGGAACAAGGACAAGATGGTCTCACTCCTCCCTAGGATATGCTTAGCATGGGAGGCAAACAGTGCCAGCATCACAGCACAGGATGGCAAGGGTGATGTGGCATGAGGCCCCAAAGGCACAAAGCACTGAGCCAGATCATGTGGCCCAGTCTGTGGGTATCATACTTCCTCTTGTATTCCCCCTTCCCTATCCTCTAGCAAAGTTAGAACACCTTAGTTATACCTTGGAAAGGTCATTATCCAAATATGAATTAAAGTATGAATGGAGAGCAGCTAGCCATGTTGTTAACACTGGCCCGAGAGGAGCTCCTGCTGCCATCTTGGACAGTAAGGCCCCTGGAGGAAAGAAGCCATGAACCAGGAAGTGAAACCTGCAGGAACCAGGAACAGAAAAGAGGAAAAAAGCTTAGGTCATGACAGCCACAGAGCTACCACCCCACCCAGAACTACCTACCTATACACATTTCTTCTGTGAGAAAATGTATTTCTATCTTGTTGGCTTATTTTTTTTAATTATGTGGAACATGAAATATTTTAATGGTCCTAATCATATATTATACAAGTAAAGCCAAAATCCTTAAATGTAAGCTGGAACTATTTCATTAAAAATGTTACTGTAAGAAAATGTATTTGCTGCTCGATGATTTATAAAAGCATTCACAAGAGCTGGAGCAGCTGAGGCAGGTCTGAATAGACTGACTGCAGCCCACAGATTCCCTAATCTCAGAGTAAGAACGGGATCATGCCAACAGGCCTGAAATGTCATTGCCCTAGCCTGCCCCTCTAGCTCTTCAGCAATGCCAGCTCCTACAGTGCTCCTAGGAAGTCTTAGGAAGGGCTTTCCCATGTCTAAGGATGAGGCCCATCATGCCTGCCCTTTCAGCCTTAGTCATGGTAGTATTTGTTAACTGCTCCATGATGCCTGCCTCTAGCAGCCCGGCCTGCCCCACATGACAGATGCTTCCTGCGCAGGTGGCTATGACTGTTTCAGGTGTGACCTCTGGACCACAGACATGTTGCAGCCAGCTCCAGCCCCTGCTAATGCATACAGTCTCCTCGCCAAGACACCAGAGTAGAAGAACAGCAAGCTCTTTCTGGACCTATAAATTCCAGGTTGGGGAACAGTATTTTAAAAATAAACACATTATCTTAAAGACAAGAGGATAAGATAGAGCTAAGGTCACTGGAATATGAAGCACTAACTAACATCAAGGTTTAGGTGAAGGATTTATTGGCTATCACAGTGAAGGGAAAATCACATTTCTCCCCCAAACGGATGTTCAAACTGAGTCAAATAAAAATACTACATTAGATTCTTAAGGAAGGGCACAGAATGTCAAGATTCCTGGAGACAAAGGTTCCTGCCTTCCCCAGTTTTCTCCCATCCAAGTACTAACCAGGCCAAATCTACTTAGTTTTGGAGATCAGACCAGATTGGGCACCTTCAGGGTGGTATGGTCACAGACCCCAGATTTCTGATTAATCACCAGCATACAGGTTTCAGGTGCTGACGGATGCAGTCGCTCCCCTACCCCTTGGCTGCAGTCCTTCATCCTACTAACATGGCCCAAGAACAGGTCTAAGCAGGTAAGACAGGAGCAAGAGTCCTTGACCTCTTAGAACTCTCTCTGGGGCTGGGCTATCTGGCACCTGGATCCCACAGAGGCACAGATAGCCGCACACAAGACTGGCGGGGTGCCTTCATCTACAGCTGACTGTGGCTATATTCCTTCAGTTTGCAATACCCACGTGCTACTGCAATCCCCTCAGGGCATTCTCCACCCACCTCTGGAACATCGGGAACACCAATGCTTCCACAGCCTTTGTTTAGAACCTCAACCTTCCTGGCCAAACTGTCCCCAGAAGGAATGTCCTTCCTTTCGCTTGCTTTCCACTTAGCTCAAGAGACAGCTATGCCTTCAGAAGCATGCCACAGCTAGCAAAGCTAAGATTATCTGAACTCATCCAGGTAGTTTCATGTACTGTGTCCCAAGATGTCCCCCTAGGAAAAAAAAAAAAACACTTCAGAAAGACTTGTACCTCTCTCCATGGGCCAGGAATGCTCAGTAATCTCAATAGCAAAGCTCCCCACACAGGACACAAGGGAGGTTGGGAGCCTTAGAAGCCAGGGCAAGCAGCCAGACCCGAACACCATTTCCCTGATACAGAACCAGCAGTAGTTCAGGAAGGATCTGCATCCCCAAAGAGTCAAGGCCTGGAATTCAGAACCATTCAGTGCTAACATGTGATTCTTCTGCAGGCACTGAAACCCAGGTGACAACAGGTAAGGGCCAGATCAGCCTCTTATTTGAAAACCACTGAACCTCAGGCATAAGCCAAATAGCAGGGATTTGTGAAAGCCTCCATGTGCTGATTATCCTTGAAAAATACTCAGTGAGGACACGGGATCAGCTCCGACCAGGGCCAGTGTCCCCACAAACATATGGGAGTATGCAGCAGGGAAAGGCAGAACAACTCCTGGAACAAAGCAGTCTAGGCCAAAAATCTGAAAGGTGCCAGCTCCACAGCACCAGCGACTGTGTGACCATGAGAAGTCCCTTTGGCTCTCGGAGCTTCAAGTTCTCATGTGGAATGTAAGGTTGCTACTTCGCCCACCTGGGCAGATGGAATGCACAGAGCCCAGCATAACACCAGATACATAGCAAGGGCACTTCCTAAGGACTTCTGGAGAGGGGTCCAGCGGTGGGACGCCAACAGGAGACATCTCGGGGAGTAGAAGACTACAAACGCTGAAGGGCAGCTAGTCCACTGGTCCCATTTGTCATTTACCCACGACTGCCAGCAACTCATGACGAAGATACTGGCCAAGGAAAAGCATTAGGAAAGCAGATCTGGCCAGATTAAAGTCTTCGTAGCAGCAGATTTTTCCAAATTACTCATAAAAGCTGACTTGGCAGCTGCAGGCATGACTCTGGCATGATCCTACAGACTTCTCCCATTCTATGGGCCATGCTTCCAATTTTCTGGCATTAATATCCGGGCCCGGTTTTGCTCAAAGACTTGTAACATTTTCTCCATGTTGTGGTCAGCTTCAATCACCTGGAAATGAAGCACACAGGTCACAGCCTTAAGTGCAATGACTTCCACATCCTTTTTCTTCCCCTTATTAAGACTAGACAAAGCCAGGCAGTGCAGGCAGGGAAAGGCAGAGAAGCCCCAGGGCACAGGCAGAAGAAAGGGAGGTCAGAGCCAAAAAGACTCAGCTCCCGGGCAGTCTAACTTCTGAACCAGATTTTTACCTAAGGATCTGCGACTGCTGTCCCAGTAGTGAACTCAAGAATGATTTTTCTTCTAATTTTTTTATAATCTTCACTGTTTTATAGTAAGGGAAAAAAAAAACTTATTTTAAAACCCATCATGATAATATCTCCCTTGCCAGCAACCTCATTGCCCTTAAGAGCTGTGAATCAGAGTCTGTGTAGCCAAGTCCATGCACACGGAAGCTTGTGTCCCACCATACAGGGAACAGCCTTAGGCGCCACCCACCTGCCAACCTGAAGAAATCTGGGCTGGCAAATCTGAACACAAGGGGACTGGTACTGAGGAAACACTGATGAGGTGGAC
Organism: Ctenodactylus gundi; assembly: GCA_004027205.1. Taxonomy (NCBI): domain Eukaryota; kingdom Metazoa; phylum Chordata; class Mammalia; order Rodentia; family Ctenodactylidae; genus Ctenodactylus; species Ctenodactylus gundi. The sequence goes on from PVKB01004786.1 coordinate 35,234, forward strand.
ATCCTTATATCCATTAGAAATGGTGCGTGCACCAAGAGAAAGGAGAGTTGCTATGCAAAGCCAGGATGGGAACGCCACAACAGCAGCTGTCGGGGCAGATGGTCCTACACACCTCAGTACCTCCCAAGGGCATCCCCATGTTACAGCCCAGAACAGCTGCTCATGCTCCTTCTGATGACCCTGAGTCAACAAGCCAAGGTGAACTGAGGTTCTACGTCATCCACTGAAGAAGGAAGGTCACATCAGAGGCACTACTATCCCAAAATGTCCAAACCCCAACCCAGGTCCGGAGGGCTTTGCACCCAGGGCTTTGTAGCTAATACTGGGTACATGACGCATTACACTATCACCAGCTATGATGGTGCCAGACCTGATGGTGCTGGCCTTCTCTCAGGTTGGTCCAACTCACTCCAAGCTATGAGGACTCGGCCCTGTAGAGGACCTGCACTCTGTGGGTCACTCCTTGTAGCAGTCTCCTGCTCTGCAAGAGGGGGCTGACTTACCAGAACAGGGGCTGTTGCAGAGAAGAGACTTCCTGTGACAAGCCACTCCTCATAGAGGTGGTGAATGGCCTCCAGGTACTCCTGCCAAGGAAACACATAGGTGCAGTCTGCAGAGTGCCCAGAGGAGAATAAAGCCCTCCTACCAAGGGCTTCAGCAGATGAGGCAAAGTTCTCGGACAACAGGTCATTGACTTGGACTAAGGAACCTGTCTCAGCCAATCTGGTTCAAATGGGCAGTGGGTAAAGGCAGCTGCACACCACATAGGCCAGCCTGGGTATCCAACCACCCTGCTCTGCACTACTGGGGTTTTCTGAGCACGAATACTCACCCTTCCCCAGTGCCTGAGTCAAAGCCTAGTCCAAAGGCAGAACCCTCCCCCACATTTCCTGTCACTCTCCAGCAGCAGGGTCCCAGTTCCATCACATAGGGTGTGTCACTGCTTAGTGAGCAGGCACACCAGCCCAGGCAGCCCCTGCACCTTTCTGTCTGGCTTACCACCAAGTAAACTGCGACTTCACCCTTGCTACTGCCACCCACCAGCCCATCAGTCACGGAGATCCTGCAGACCATGGAGACCACCTCTGCAGAGAGCCCAGTGAGGGGCACAGATGCTTCCCCACGCCACCCATGTACACTCTTCTACATACATTCCACGTGTCCTACAGCAGTGTGGTACTCGCCCTCCAAGTTTGCACATAAATTGTGCTGTTGCCTTTGCATCTACCACCGAGCTCTCCCAGGGCACCAGGAGCTATGTGTCCCATAGACCTTACCAAAAGCATCACAACACTGCTTAGGTAAAAGCCTGGAAAGACTCCAGACTTGGCATTTCTTGGGAACATCTGGGTCACCAGATAGAGCTGCTGTGCCCCATGAAAGCATGACCTCGCCAGAGCGTGATCAAATGTGCTCCATCCTCCAACAACTCCTGCCTCTGTGATTTCAAAAGAGCCACCCAGCAATGGATGGAATTTACTTGCTAGCCCAGGGCAAAACCAGGCTCAGCAGATCCTCAGGACTTGGGCAGGCCTTTCAGGGTCCCTGGTCTAACCATCTTCAGTATAGAGTCCCAAGATGTTCCAATAAAGCCTGCCCAGCTGCCCACATGAGGCTTTCAATTCAGTATTAACTGAGTTACAACTAGGAGTAAAGTCCCAGGGCACGTGCAGAGTACACAGAGGGAATAAGTTTGTGTTCATCAAACTAAGCCTAGGGCCAGGAGAGCACAATAAGGGAAAGTCAAGAAAAGCTCCCTGAAGGAGGTGACATTTAGGCCAAAAAAAAAAAAAATCAATGTGCAAAGGCACACCTGCGTAATTTCATGGTGGGTGTGGAAGTGTACGCAGTCAAACTTGCTCTTTACAGTTCAGAGCATGGAAGGAGGTGTCGCCAGGGAGGCACGTGGGACAGGGGCAGGTGAGAGCCCACATACCACACCACAACAGCAGTGAGGCACGAGAGGTTTCAGGCTAAGAAACTGAAAGAAATGTTGTTCCATATTGCAATTATCACCCAAGCAAGAGTCTGGAGGCAGGATGGGGAGCTGTGGGGAGTGAAGGACTAGGGCAAGGAGAATAGTCCAGGCTTGTTATAGTAGTTCTAACTGGAGTTGATGCAGCCCAAGCCAGAACCCAGAAGGGTGGGGCATCCCAGTAATGGGGAGGTACTATTAAGTGCTAAGTACTACCTCCATGCCAGACTGAGTACTATGTTAAGCACCAGAAGCAGCGGAGAATGAAAGGCTTGGTTCTGCCCTATTACATTCTACTAGGGATCCAGAGGACAGCACAGAGCAAGGCAATCTTTAGGAGGAGGACAGACAAGGCCAGCTTTACTAAGGTAGGGAGGAGCACTTCCACATGGGGGTACAGAGCCCGAGTCAGGAACCACAGGAAGTGAAGCAGCTCTGGACACACTCTGGCCATCCAGCCACAGAGGCTATCAGAGTTCACCCTCTCTTCCTGTGCCTCTGATGTCATGGTCCATGGGCACGGAAGGGGAAGCCAGGCTGGCATCAGTGGTCCTGGTCCACCATTGGCGTCTTACCAGCGGAATAACCTTCTCCTCTTCCCTGCACCTCATCTTTAATCTCTGGTGACAGGTCTCAGGAGTGGTCCGGAGATAAACTGAGGTTAAAAAAATACGTGGCTCCAGTTACTCTGTTCATGGCTTGGAAGCAAAAGCCTAGGAGAGGATAAGGAAGGCACATGGACCCAGAGTGGAGAAGAGCTGCCACCAAGCAGGAGAAAGAGCCCTCGGCTCAACCCTGGCCTGCTATGTGACCAAACAGGCATCTAGATCTGTGGCCTGCAACTCCCAGTGCCTGTGCTTGTCCCCAGCCCTAGGGGGTGCTATGAGGCTGAGTATAATTCCATCCCTAGCTAGTTGGGCACAAGGCTTGGTGTTACGAGGCAGTCTTCAGTGAATGTCCGGTTTCTGTCCCTCTTCCCTTCACAACCCATAAAATCCATCAAGTCCCAGTAGACGCAGACCCCAGTTTAAAAGAAGCTGACTTAGGGGCTTAATAATGGGCTTAATAGTAAAGAACCAAGGCCAGAGTTCTTAACCACAAGGGCCCAGAAATCTAAAATGTCTAGAACCCTTGAGAAGAGGCTGAGTTAACAGGGAGAAAAAACTCACCAAAGGGAAGCGCTCTCTGTCCACTGACCTTATGTGTGAGACCCCATCAAACATATCCCGGGTGGGCCAGGGGTATGTTCACACCCATCTTACCTATTAGATCAACAGAGACATCAATGTTCTTCACAATCCAGTCAAACCATTCGGACAGAATCACATAATCTACTTCAGGCATCTTCCCACTGCAATGATAATTCCAGGATTTTACTTACCCAGGAGAAAGTTCCTAAGCTGTGGCATTACCCAAGAAGGACCTGGGATGGCTTTTGCTGAAAAAAAATAACATCACCAAGAACACCATGGCAGAGTGTGGTCCCTGAGATGTTGGAGTGATAATGGAACCCTGGACATTCTTGACCTCCTGCTGACTGGGAATGATTTATGGTATAATGTAGCAAGAGCCCCGGCACTGGCATTTGCAATCTGAACCCCAAGCACAGAAGGCACTTTAAAGTTTGTCCCCAAGAACAGAGACCGCATTCAGGTCCAGAGAGGGGTCAGCAAATAAATTTCACCCCTGGCAATATATTCTATGAAAGTAAACTCTGCAAACATAATCATGGATTGGAACTTTATTTAAAATAATGAAAAACTATATCTTGGTGCACTGACTAAAGGACAAAGTTGTAAATGATGCCATGGAAAACGCTTAGCATCTAGTGTTCACTGAAACTGTGTACATACAGGATGACCTCAACTACGTTTTCAAAATATTCATCTACATTTTGAAATGCCTAGAAAGAAAAACACCGACTGTTAACAGTGCTTTTCTCTATGCTGTAGAACTATGAAAAACTTTCATTTTTGTATCTTTTTTATATTTTTCCAAGTTTTAACAACGTGTTAGTTCTCAAACCAAGAATGGGAATGAGAAATGTTTAGATATTTTAAATGTTCATCTAAAAAAAGCAGAAATCAAGAAAAAAGGAAGAAAGACTGAGACTCAGAGTGAGGAGAGAACTAGCATCTATTTCTGGCATTCCTGTGGCTATCCTCTGCCCTTACAGGATACAGACAAGGAAGGGCCAGGAGCGGCAGTCAGTGGCCAGTACAAACCCAGCAGCAGTCCAAGACCCTTGAAGACCCAGGAGAGGAATTCTCTCTTTTAACATCCTCTACACGTGGCTCTGTGCAGGATCCACTGAGCTCTGGGTGTGGCGAGGCTGGCACGGGGACAGTGAAGTGCCAGGCTGCTTGTAGTGAACTTCTGACTAGGCAGGGAGTGCCTGAGCAGGGCGCTGCAAAGGGCTGGCAGTCCCCACCAGCAGGGGCCCATTTTTACCCCACAGGGGGTTGACATGAGGAGCTAAGGATCTGGGAGAGGTCTGAAGGAGGTGCTCTGGGAGTCTAAGGGAGCAAGCAGCCCTGCCATGGGGCCTGAATGACAAGGCCTGGCACAGACATTTTTCTGTTGTCCCTGAGACCACCAGAGTGCCCTCTGCAGAGCAAAGCCAACCTAAGAGAGCAGCAGGACTGGCCAAGGGCAGACCTCAGCAAGGACCAGTCTCCGCAAACGTGCAGGACTGCCAAGAAACCCAGTCAGAGGGGCTGGGCAGCAGCGGTATGAGAAGGGAGTGGGAGGAAGTCCTACAGTACTGCACAGGGACTCCAGTCCAATAAAATGTAGGTCCTACAGTTTAGCTAAGGGCTTGGTACCTACCCACAGGTTGGCAAGGTATGAGGACAGATGACTGACCCACTGCCATTCTGCTCTCTTACCTCCTTCTAAAAAATACTTACTATTAAGCCCATTATTTACTCAGGACCTACTGCATAGGCTGAGTGTTTCAGGAAAACCTTATCCCACCCACACTTTAGTGGTTCCCATCTTCTCTCCTGGTCCAGTGACAAGTTCAAGAAGCCAAGCCAAGAGAATCAGTGCGTTCCCTCCCCTAGGGGACCAAACTCAAATAGTGAGGGGAAGGGAGGCGAGCAGGGGACAGACAGGGATGCCTCCTCTTACCCAAGGCACAGTCATAAGCAAGATACCTACCCTGACTCCAATATGCAATCAAAAACCTAATACTGCCACCATTATTTTGTCACCCTGAAGTGGAGAGGAACAAGACAATGTAGAAAAACTCCCAAGAATCAAGGCCAGAGCCACCAAACTAAAGCAACACGTTAAGAGAGGCAGTGAGTCTCACTGTCCAGGATCCTTAGAGTCAGATTTCAGTTAGTTGGCTAAGAATGTTTGATGTCTAAGCAACCAAGTCAGTCAGTCTTTGTGTGTGTGTATGTCTATGTCTGTCTCTCTCTCTGTGGTTAACTTGGAAGGAAGATCTGCAAATGAAAGGTGCTGATTGGTCCTTTCCCCAACTCCAGCAAACAAAGAACACATGGACAAAACAGACAGGCAATGACAGGACAGCAAGGAGGAAAATGCACAGGTGCCAACATAGAAGTCACCCAAGTCACTGGGGCTGGGAGGGCAGCTGTCAAACTCGGCCCCTAGAGGACCTCACTTTTTTTTTGCAAATCCCTTCAGAGTCACTATGAAACTCAACCACAAGTCATGACACAGGAAGTACAGTGTTAGCTAAAAGCAAACCCACGAGAATGACAACACATCACAGGTACACAAAGCCATGGGCATTGGACAGGTGGTTGGGGGACAGGGGTCACAGATATAGGAGTGCACAAAGTAGTTAGGGACTTATATACAGGAGTATGTCTTGGGTAGTTGCAAGACAGAAAAAACGCCATGGCCCAAGGCAGAAGGAAGAGGCTTACATGCTAAGTAAGACAAATGTGGGCTATGTTCAACTAAAATGTTCCTTCCCTTTCTCAAAAACCATGAACATGTCCAGAAGCAGTTATGAAATAGTCAGGGCATCAGTGACTGGCAAACCAAATGTGGCTATCTTAATGACTTTGTTTGTCCCACAGAACAGGGCTTAGGATGCCTGCCATGATTACTTGGGGCAAGTGGGTAAATGCTGGTCATAATCAAGATGGATCCATACAGTTGTTTTGAGCCTAAATCAAATATAATGCAGAACTGAGTTTGGTTAGATTCCTTGCCCATCCTGGACAGGATGCTGTGGTTGCTGCCAGCAGGAATTCCAGTAGGTACTGGCATGTACAGGGTGCTGACTCCTATTTGGGAACTAGTTTTCTTCACTTCTTGATGCTCAAGAGAAAGAAAGCTTCCTAATATACTGTGATTAGGAGCCTTTTCAAAAGACACAGGAAGCAAACTGCTGGCCTGAGTTACCTGTTTCTCGGAAGCCCTGGCACCCTTGGTTTGAGATCGGGGACCTGGGCAAAAGGATGAACAGCAGGTATGGCCTTGCTATCTCCAGTTGAACGCTCACTTTTAGAAAAGTCTACCTACACACTGGAATTATGCATCTCCCCAAAGCAAAAAAATTTTGAAGTGTCTTCTTGTCTTTTAGGCCTTGAGTTCCCCTAGAGTAAGACCCACCCCTTCCAGAACCTCCCATCTCAGCAATGTTGGGTAGGCAGACTATTGAGTGCAATTACGCTACTGGGGGTTGAGAGGGTTGTGTCAGTAGCTTAAAAGGAAGATTCTAGTTACACGATGTCCTTGAACGTGTGGACCCTGGGCTGAAATGAGAAGGTGAAAGTGATAGAAAAGCTTCATGTAACTGAAAGAGGACACACAGGCAATTGTGCAGCCATGCTTTGTGAGCTGAATAATGAAATGTAAAGGTTTTACATGTCTGCCTGGTTCTCCTTTTCTAAGAACAGAAGTAAAGGAATTGAGTGGAGCCCAGCTGGGGATGTGGTAATTGCCTTATTTGGTAGACAGGAAGAGCAGGCAAGTCCTCCTACCTCCCCACTAGGCCAGGGACTTGGACTCTTCTCGCTCTGGTCCAGACCAAAGACTCTTGGCCTGGGTCACAGGCCTAGGGACTTTGTCTTCCTGAAGCTCAGGCCTCAAGACACTGCACTCCATCCAGGCCAGCTCCACAGTTGGCTGACCTGGGACGGCCAGGGATGCCACAGCCGAGTGAAGCCCTGCTCAGACAGGGCTAGTCCTAACTTCTTTGAGCCTCAGTTTTCCTCATCTGTAAGATGGGACTAAAACTTTCTTCACAAGGTCTTGTGAAACATAAAGAAGTTTTATATACCTTCTTTTATACAAGATAGCCAGGATTTAAGGGTACAGTTTCTGTTCTAATCCATCCTGAGCAAAGTGGGGCTCCATGGGACTTTGGAGAAATGTGGAAAATTACAATAGCAGGATTTGTGTGGACCCATCTTCAGTTTTGCCACCCTGAAATAAGGGGAGGGTTGCTGTGAAATCCTTCTAAGTACTGTTGGTGAGTCCAAGGATATGGACTTACTGTAGAGAGGTGCTACTCTTGAATGGTCTATGGAGGCATTGGCTGGTTGGGGGTTGTTGGGAACCCCATGCTGGAGGCAGACATAGTTAGAGAGCTGGGTAGAATTTCTAGGAGGAAAACTGCAAATGTGTATAAAACAGAACCACTGCCCAAAGTCCCTAAGAATCCTAGAAAACGAGCTTCTCATTCATCTCATTCATCTTTGATCTCCTGAATCCTACAACCACCAAAATATTTTGCCTCCCTAGTAACCATGGCAGGCATCCTAAGCCCTATCCTTTGGGACAAAGTCATTAAGATAGCCAGGTGTGGTTTTTCTGTGTCTTAACTGATGCTGGACATGTTCATGGTTTTTGAGGAAGGGCAGGTACATTCTAGTTGAGCATGGCTCACATTTGCCTAGCTTAGTGTATAAGCCCCTTCCTTCTGCCTTGGGCCATACAGTCGCCTAGCTTGCTGCTGTCCAAAACATATTTCTTAAGTCCCTAACAAACTGTACTTTGCACAATCCTGGATTTGTCTGCCTCTCTGGTCTTCTAGCATCTTCTACTTTTGACGGTTGTTTCTCATACGCTGGGAGTGGCTTTTTCTGAAACAATGACAGTAATCCATACTTGTGGTAGCAGAAGTCTCTTTTTAAAAATCTGTTTTATCAACAGTGCTGCCCATGGTAGACCCACAACATACAGGGCAACTGGAACTAGAAGGAGAGTTACAACAAAGAAAGCCCCAGTGTTACTCTTTCTCCCACCCAGCCCCCTGTAGTTTTGGCCAAAAGTATTTTCCACTGTGCCTCTGCCTCAGTAGAGGCCTAGGATAAACCTAGAAGCCATAAAAACAAAGATAATACAACAGAACTCCCAACAACCAGACCCTAAGGCAGTAGCTGTGAAGTGAAGAAACTGCACACCAGGTGCCGGAAACAGGAAATCCTGCAGATAAGTCCTCAGTCCTGAAGACAACTCCCAGGACTGGCCCTTGTTCCCGTGACCTCAACGGCTCGGTGAGACCCAAGTAAGTCACAGCGGCTAGACTCCTCGGGGAAGGACCGGGCTAAGGCGTAGAAATAGAAGGTGCCACCAAGCAGACCATATGGTTACTGGCTTCCACTGGACGTGCTTCCTCTGAGTGTGACCCCTATACAGCAGAAGTGTCTTCCTGGGCCCCTGCAAGAAATGCAGATGCCCAGGCTCCCCCCAGCCTCACTGAAGCAGGACTTGTGTGTTACTGGTTGCCCAGGTGATCTAGGAGAAGCCTATAGTAAAGCCTGTGTACAAAGAGTAGGGTTTTTCCTAGGGGTATATACTTGGGGATTTTCAGCTTTGGGGACTTCAACAGATGGTGAACCTTGGGCCTAAGTGACAGAACTCTACGTGTCTCTCCCCACGTCCTCACTCCTTGCTTGCCCACACAGCAGGCTGCACAATACTTCCCTCCTCAGTTCCTCATCTGTCAAAGAGAGCCAACCATCAGATAAGCAGTACACCTCCTGCTCATGGGTCTGGCCCTCAACTATGTGCACACATGGCCCAACACAGGCACTGGTCCAATTCACAGGTTAAGCACCTGTCTGGGAAAGCATTGTTAGTACCTCTTGTGCTCGGCTATTTTCCTTTCAATCTTGAGAATTCCAAGGAATATGGCTGTGGGTGGCAGGACTCCACGTCACATGCTAAGCATTGGATTTACTACAGGATAATCCATTTTTCTAAATGACAAGCTATCATTTCTAGATATGAATAGAAAAATATATTATGGGATAGAAGAGAAACTACAAATGAATTCCTAGAATAAAAGAGACTTGGAAGGAATTTCCAGGTTGTCAGCAAGTTGCTTCTCTAGGCCACAAAGTCTGAGCATAAGGCAGGAAGGCAGCACCTGTGGGGGGCTTTCTTCCACCTCGGTAGAACTTGAGGGAAAGGGTCTGAGGATCACCACCCTCTCTCATCTCACTGAAAACCACGGTAGGCGGCTATGCCCTCCAGGTGCCAAGGCGCTGCTAACAGCCTCTGGAGTACCCAAAGCTACATGCTGGCCAACAGCCTTTGGCTTCTTTAAGGATCTCAAGGCTCCATCAAGTCTTCAGGGGAATATGTATCCCCTCAGAAGCTGTATAACCTTAAAACAGAACCAAGAATAGAAACCGGGGCACTGTAAACCCCTCTATGATTCAATGTCCCACAGAAATATGAACCACAGATGCCAAGCGAGGACAACTGGGTCAGGGGAGGCAAAAATATGAAGTCACCAGGGCAGGACAAAATGCTGAGAAAGAATATAGGAACAGCTACATTCTCTTCCTTTACGACCCACAAAACCGCCTAGGATAAGGCCCATGTGATGTGAACCAACACCACAGCTACAAAAATTGGGAAATGCAGAAACTACTTATCAGAGGGTGGTAATGAATATGCTGATGAGTCATCAAAGCCACAGACATGGGCTAAAACTGTTCTAGAGCAAACAAAACCAAACAGCTCCTGAGAACATTTGCCTAGTGTTTAGTGGGTAGAGGGGGACTGACATATTGCCAAGGGTCACAAGACCTAAACTAAGCAATTGTTCCAAAGGCTCTTCAGAAATAGATAATGGGAATGATAGTAAGAAATGACCTCAGAGAAGTTTAAAAACAGTTACGCACATAACAGCAAATTCCAGATCCAGGATGGAACCCAGATTCACCTACCTCTACTGCCTACTCTCTCCTTGATTTCTGCTCAGTCTACCCCAAGTCACCCTCCTTACATAGGGCTACCACACAGAACCAGCCACGTGGATGGTGATCTAAGACAGAGATAACCAGACTACTCAAGGTTTATAGGAAATCCTTCCCTAATGCCCAAGTCCATTCCACAGGCTACTTTTGACACAGCAACATACACCATAGGACTCCCCTTCTTTTCTCAGCCCCCTTCGGCCTGTCCACCCTCTGACTGATGTGCTAATGAGCAGAGAGCAGAGGAGGGCAAAAGGATGAATGAACCTTGCGCAACTGAGGGAGGAGGGGCTCCTCCTCAGGAATGCTATCTGCTGAAAGAGAGCTCTGCAGTCAGGAGGACTTGTCCTAGTGACCTGCCTCGAACCCACAGCACTGGCTGATGCTCAGAGTGGCCTAGGAAGAGAGAATGCGGAACAGGGATCTCATTTTGGAGCCACACAGGCTCTGGAACACAATTCACGGCGGCTCAGGATGGACAAAATTGGCCCTTTAGGAATGCGTGTGGAAAGAGGAGGCAGGGCCTGGGATAAAGCTGGGCTGGAGACCAAAACACATCTAGTCCTCATGAGCAAGGATTAACCAGGGACTCTGTGCTGGTCCAGGTTAAACAAGTAAATCAGACCCAGAGCCACGGCCCCTGTCCTCAGGAGTGCATGGTCCAGCTGGGGAAGAGCAAAGGACAATTAAGTAATCATGGACTAATTTGAACCATATGAAACTGCCATTTTTACAAGTTAAAACTGGCCAAATATTAGCAATTTATATGGCTTATTTTTGTATTTGTGTGTAGTACTGGGGACTGAACCTGGGACCTTCACACTAAGCTATATCCCTGGAAGTTTTTTTTTTTTTTTAATATATATAAGACACAATCTTGCTAAATTGCCCAGGATGGGCTCAAACTTGGGATCTTCCTGCCTCAGCCTCCCAGATGCATCACCAGACCTGGCTTACATGATTGTGTTAATAATACAAAGAAAACCAATAAGTCACTAAAAACAGCCAGGGGAGGGATGGGGATGTATCTTAGTGGCAGAGCACTTACCTAGCATATACAAGACTGTGGGTTCCATCTCCAACACCATAAGAAAGAGAGTGAAAAAAAAAAGAAAAAAGGAATAGCAAGGGGCTCAACCCACAGGGACAGGGGAATGAGGACAGCTGCAGATAGGAGGAGGGATCAGGGACCAGCATACCTGACATCAGGACCAACTATTCCAGAGACTGACAAGCAAAATGCAACAAAAGATGGCAAAATGGGGGAACTGGAGTGCTCAGTTGCCTCAGTTCTCCCCCGTTTCCTTATATCCTTGCACTGCCATGGAACTCCCTAGGTCCTCCCAACGCCCAGCCCTGGCTCCTGTGACCACGTCACCAAAGGAAGCAGAGGCCTGAAGAATTGCTCATGCACCTTAGCTGGGGATCGTGTCCTCCACTACCCTCAGAGATGTGAACACACAGGCCCCAGAAGGATGGTGACAGGCTCAAGGAAGAGAGTGGGACCACCCAGTCCTCCAGGCCAAGACCACCCAAGCCCAGCCGACCCTCAGGCATCTCACCAGACTGAGCACATCAAGAAGCCACCCAGCTACAGAGCAGGCACTCTGCATCTCTCGAATGAACAAGTTCCATATTCATTTCAAAAAATTAATGACGTAATACTAATTGTGTAAGCTACAGTACCTTCTATAAAGGTTTTCTACAAAAATGTATCTTGCGCTGTGAATCGACCTCTCCATCAGCCGTACAGGTGACATCTAAAGGAAAACAAAAAGCGATTCACTGACTCAGGCGAGGAGGAGGGTGTCAGGAAGACTTACAATGCCTGTGCTACCACCGGCTCTGTTGTGTCTCCCTATCTCTGCAGAAGGCGGGAACACAGATGCCACAGGGAGAGGGAGCAGCACTGTGAAGTGGAGTCTAACATGAGGCTAGCCGCGCTCCTCCCCCCACCCTGACACCCCACACCCCAAAGCCATTGGTACAGGGCAGGAGCAGGCAGACGGCTCATCACTGTGGCCTCTTTCCCACAAGTGGTCAGCTCAGCTAGCAAGCAGGGATGCCCTGGAAAAACTGCCAAGTGCTGTCCACTGAGGCCTAATGTGGGGATTCACGATCTAAACTGGGCAAACTCTACTTAAGCAGAAGAACCGTGTGCCAGACATAGAGCTCCCAGAGGGTGGGGTGGGGTGGCACTCCTAGGGCTCTGCTGCAGAGACTGAGAGGACTGTCTCAGCCAGGAGCAGATGCTTGGACATCAGCCCTCTCGGCCAGGGAGCTCGAGTCCTCCGCAGATGGCCTTTCCCTTCATCCACGTGTCCCTCTGGGAAGCAGCAGGGGCTCTTCCTTTGACAGCAAGTAGACAAAGTACTCTCAGTTGCTGTGGCCTAGAACACTCACAACACCTAGGCCAGCCAATCAGAGACATATTCAAAGCCATGACCCAGGAATCCCCTTATTGTGGTTTGGATCTGGAATGTCCCCCAGAAATCTCATGTTTTGGAAGTTATGGATTATCTGTGGAACTATGTGCTGTTAGGAGATAAGGGGCTGGCAGGTGGATTATGGGTATAGTGGAGTATAGGTGAGTGGTAGAGGACAGGCGTGAGGTGGATTATAGATGACAGGTGTGTGGTGGAATTAGGCGCTAAAACCTAGAAGGGGAAGAGGACTATAGGGTCCCACTCTCTTCCTTGAGCCTATCACCATCCTTCTGGGGCCTGTGTGTTCACATCTCTGAGGAGGGCAGAGGGCAAGATCCCTAACTAAGACGCATGAACCCATCTGGGGACAGAACCTGGAAGGACAGATGCTGCTTCCTCCATTCCATCTGGGACTTGGCTTCATGTTTGTAAGGCTATAAGGAGCTACCTCGACCTCCACCTCTGCCATGTGCTTCTACCCCAGCTGCCCATGAATGAACTATGACCTCCTGCAACTGTGAGCTAAAATAAACTTTTCCTCCCCTGATTTGTGTATGGTGGGTAGGGAGTCACAGCAACAAAAAGGAACTAAGACACCCCTACCTCTCTCTTCCTGCTTACCTATCTGTCCTTCCAACTCCCCTGCATCATCTCTCTCTCCAGTCTCTCTGTACCTGCAGCTCCACCACCCACCTGGCTCTCCATTCAGCCACTCCCTACCCACGCTCATTCTCTAAGCTTTGTCCCTGAATCCTTAGCTGCACATTTCTGCCTGTGCCCTTTTGTATTCAGATATCAGTAGATATAATTAGGTTTACAAGTGAAGGTCTCCTCAAGAAAAGCACAGTAAGCCAAGAGGAAAGGCATTAACTGGAAATCCTCTGGTCTGTATCACATAATTGGGGAAATTCACATTCACCAAAAAGCTTCTTCTCACATCTTTCAATTTAAAATGACACAAATTTGTGTCAGCAGAAGTTAACTAAAGCTGCAGGTGCCAAGATCTAGACGAAACTACCCAACCCAGCAGTTATGCCAACCTAACTTCTACGGTGGAGAACCGTCTCCCTTATGAAGAGCCTCTAACATTGTTGTTTCATGGCTGTACTTAAAGCTTTCACCCACAGGAGGGGCTCTCCCACAACCCTTCTACTCACAGTCTGTCTCTGGTCACAGCCCATAAATGGAAGGGCCTGAATAGCTCTGCTTATTCTGTGCTCTGCCTCAACACCTTACAAAACCAACCCTGGCCATGTGACCCACGCTGAATGAGATTCTTTAAAGAATTTAAACTAAAAGCCAGGCCAGACTCTGGGAAGTTTGGATCAGTGGTTCTCAAAGCATGTACTTGAGACACCTGGAAAGCTTCCTAGAACAGATTAGGGACCTCATTCCAGAATTCCTGATTCAGCAGGTCAGAAACAGGGTCAGACAGTGCGCGTTTCTCACAAGTTCCCAGGTGATGGTGCTGCTACGTCTGGTCCACACTACACTTTAGGAAGATCAGATTTAGTGGAGTCACGCCCACCTGTAGTCAGGTCACAGAGACATGAGCTCAGAATGGCACCTGGTGGCCACCTGCTTGGCTGAGGCCAGTCCTCAGATTGCTATGAACAGGCCTTGCCTCCAAGAGAAAACCTGTGTAGCACCGAACACCCCGTGGGGCTTCCTTGTGAGGATTCCCCTCCTGATGATCACAGCTCCCTTATTTGAAGACAATTTTATTTGAGAAACATGAAGTGGAATATCTAAAACATACCTGAGGGCAAGTGTGCTGGTCCAGCATGGTGAGTTGCACATAGGTCTGCAGCGTGAGACCCCATCGGTGGGAATCCTGGTACATCAGACCCTGTAAAAGGGAGAACGTAACAGATTATGGCACAGAAGGCTCCTCAGGATCCCGGTCTATCAGTTACTGGAAGCCATCTCAAGAAGCCTACATGGGACTAGTCAGGGCCAGAGTTAACCCAGCATGGTCACAAGGCCCTCAGAAAAGATGAGAAAAGAAAGATGCTAAAACAGTGACATGAAGGTCCACAACAGCTAGACAAGGCTCTTCCCCAGGGACCATGCATTCAGTCATTCACTAAATGTTCTCTGAGCCTCATCTGGTCGTCCTCCACCAAGGGCAGGTGAAAGAAAATCTCAGAAAGGTTGGGAGCCAGAAAACTAATGGAAGAGACACCTTTCTGCATCCTAGAGCCAATCAGACAGAGTTATAGATTGATATTTCTTATAAAAGCATCAATTCTGCTCTTCTTTCTAGACTAGAACCTTGAATAAAAATATCTAATTCTGTTTGCATTTTTTAAAATTGTCATTTCACTTTCATTGGAGATGCTATTTGTATCAAAGATATACACCCTTTAGAGACTGTGATTCTGTCTGTTTCTTTATTACACTCAAAGATGACGGGCATTCCATCAGCTCCTCATATACACAGGTGAAACTCTTTCACAGCTCTGTGGGATTCCTTATTCAAAGGTTCCCAGAGCCTAGGCCTTATTTCAGTAACATGGTTTCACTTGCTCTGACTTTCTTCACAGCACCTATCACCACCCACCATATTCTGCATCTCAGTCTCCTGCCTCTCAACCCTGGAAGATTAAGGGCAAGAGAAGAGGGGCTGAGAACTGCTTGCTGTCCCAATATCCAGTGTCTGCCACATAAAAAGCATGCAATCACGACTAGCTGAGTGAATTAACTGGCAAACAACGGTGAACAAACAAGCATCTGCCCCACCTTCAGTGGAACTCACGAGTCTAATGCATCCTGTGAGATGCCAACTGCCTGCTAAACATGAATGTGGAATGCAGGCCTCCACGTCCAAGGTTCAAACCGAGATCTCTCATCCAGCAGCTGTGTGGCCTTGGACCATGTATTTAAGCTACAGTTCTCCCCAACTGAAAAATGAAACTAATCATCCCTAAGGCACAGGCTGGGAGCCCACAACAAACATCGCTTTCTTAAGCCCTCTCCAGCAGGAACCAGGTTCTTTCTACCCTTCTCCTCCAAGCTGGTCAAGCAGAGCCTTCTGAATGAGGAAGGAGGGAGATCCCGCTCTCCGGGTCCACCCTGGGAGGGCTGACAGGGACATCAGGGAGAGCTGGAGGCGCCCCACTACTGACTGTTGGCAAGTGCAAACCCAAATCCAGGGTTCAACAAGGGACCTGGTTATTTAAAGCAAAGTCCTAGGGCTCTAGGCCTAAGAATACCTGGCTTCTGACTGCCACGTGGGACAGTTTGAGGCAGTCAGTGGAAGGTCCGTGGGCTCTGTGTACATTCAGCCCAAACTTCAGAGATTTGTAACCTGAGGACACCAACACATGACCATTTTCTGAACGTCCCTCCTGTTCTCCTCTAACTCAGTTAATAGCAAGGAAAATGTCTGCACAAGCCTGAGCTAGGTGTCAGCACCACCAGTTCTAGGAGCTTTGGGGGGAAACTAAGAGATTCCTGAAAGAAGCCACTCACCAGAGGATTATGGCCACGGACATTTCTCCACTTGGACACAGGCTCCATCAACACCTGGAAAGAAAGAAAACAGTAAGCAAGCTGTTCCCCAGAGTTCTGGGCTCTGGGACAGTATGCAATCACTGAATGAGAAAGGGAAAGGTACTACCAAAATTCAGGTGACCAGGGGATCCCAAATAGCTTAGAACCCCTCTGAAAGGCCACAGCTTCATCTAGATGTGGCCTCCTGATGTAACTTCCAGCAATGACCTGAGAACAACCAAGATCTGAAGAATGAGTGGTTTTCTAAAGCTGACCAAGTTCTTCTCATAGGGGAAAAAAAAAATAAAGGCAGGCCCCTGGAGCCAGAGAGCAGGACTGACTCATCTGATATGGAAGCTGAGAGCTGTCTCGTGACAGGTAGTCTATAAACCGGAAACCCTAGAACCCTAGTATCACTGCTCAGTCCAGGTCCAAAAGCCTCAGAATTAGAGACGTTAATGGTACTGTAATTCTTAGTCTGAGGCTGAAGGCCTAAGAATCCAGGGGCCCTCTGATGTAAGTCCTAATGTCCTGTAGCTGCAGATCCTTAAATTCTGGTGTCCAAGGTCATGTGGAAGTGCCCTGGCTCCAGGAGAAAGAGAAAATCCTCTTCCCTCCTTTTTTGTTCTATTCAGGCCTCTGGCCAAGTGGATGCTGCCTGCCCACACCGACTCATGCATCAGTATCTGGAAACACATCAGGCACACCCAGAAACAATGCTTTACTGGTTCTCTCAGAAAAGTAAATCCCCTTATTCATGCGTGACACATTCTAAGACCCCCCCCCCCCCGTGGATGTTAAAACTATACATAGTACCAGATTTATTTTATATACTAGGTATGTATACACACAAAGTTTAATTTATAAATTAGGCACAGCAGGAGATTAACAACTAACTAAATACAACAATGATAATAATATACCCTCTATATTGTAATGGAATTGCCAGCATCACTACTTTTATACTTTAGGACAATTATTAAAATAAGGTTATTTGAACACAGGCACTACAACACAACTACAGCTGATCTGGGGCTTGGCGGAGCACGTAGCTCAGCAAGTGCAAGGCCCTGGGTTCAATTCCCCAGCACCACACAAACTGAATATGAAACACTTACCTATAATCCTAGCACTTAGGAGGCTGAGGCAGAAGGATTGCCATAAATTCAGCTGATCTAATAACCAAGTAACTAATTAACAAAGCGTAGCAGTTACAGGATGGATATGATGGAGAAAAGGATGATTCATGTCTTGAGTGAGACAAAGCAAGATGACATGAGATCCTATTGCATGCATCTCTCATGGTACATGAGTTAAACCTTATTTTATTTCTGGAATTTTCCATTTAATACA
This sequence comes from Ctenodactylus gundi, assembly GCA_004027205.1. Lineage (NCBI taxonomy): Eukaryota > Metazoa > Chordata > Mammalia > Rodentia > Ctenodactylidae > Ctenodactylus > Ctenodactylus gundi. Next base: position 52,681 of record PVKB01004786.1, read on the forward strand.
TTCAGATTGTGGCTGGCCTCAAGTAACCAAAACTACAGAAATGAAACCACAGATAAAAGAGGGACTACTATATTCTTTAATCTAGTCAAGATGATACCTGTAGGGCTGGAGGAATAACACAGAGGTTACAGCCCTTGCCTACCAAGCACAAGAACCTGAGTTTGATTCCCCAGCACCACACACTATCTGGGCATGGCAGTACACGCCTGTAACCCCAGCACTTGGGAGGCTGAGGCAGGAGGAGTAGTGTGAGTTCAAGGCCAGCCTGGGCTACAAAGTACGATCCTGTCTCAAAAAAAAAAAAAAAAAAACACCTAAAATTAATTATCACATTATACAAAGTTTATGAGCCAATTAACCTTACTGAGCCTTGGTTTCTTCATCTGCAACTGAAGTCATAACAGATAATGACAGAATCAATTAGATAATGTGATATACAGAGAGGGCACAGTGCCTAGCATATGGTATTATTTATGATACAAATGTTAACTGTTGTTACCATTTGTCAATTGTCAATGTTGTCAATGGGCTCCAAGGTCTTTGGGAAGAATATGAACACTTCTAAATTGCCACTGAGAGTTAGACCACTCAGGACAGGTGTTGGGAATCCTCAGGACTCCCAATTTCCCAGATTTGATGATTCATGATACCTAGCATACAACATTCACAACTAAGATTTATTACTTATAAAAGGACAAAGAGCAAAATCAGCAGAGGGAAAAGGTACCTACGGAGAAACCAGCACACGCTTCCAGGTATCCTCGTGTAGGGAGGTCACACAAGACACACTTATCTCCCCGAGCAACAAGCTGTGGCAACACACCTACCAGGAAAGCTGGCCTGCACTGGGGAGTTCAGCTGTCATCAGTGCTCAATCATGTACGCAGCTACTACCTGGCATGTATTAAAACCCCAGGTTCCCCGGGAGAAAGCAGGTGTTGAGCAAAAGCCATGTTGTTTGCACAGACAGCTCAGGCAGAGAGAGCCTGTTAGGAACGGTGGGAGCCCTTCCAAGACCTGTGCTCCCATATTCTAGCCACAGGCCAACCTTGCAAGCAGACCTTTCTAGGGACAGCAGTCCTAGGCCTACAATATCAACTCCTTTCTGCCCAGGAACGTATGAATGCCAACAAGCTCAGTGCTCTATAATGTTTATTATCTTTATCAAACCATACATGTTTTAGCAAAACAAAACAGAAAAAGCAAGATGGAATGAAGGAAGCAATGACTATTATGGAAACTGGAGGATCTACTTTGAAAATCTGATATCCAACATGCTCCAAAATCCACAATGTTATGAGTGCTGACATGAGGCCACAGTGGAAAATCCCACACTCGACTTCATGTGACAAATCACAGACAAAGAGGAGGACACGCTAAAGACACCGAGGTCTCGGATGTCACAGGGTAACATTCTAGCCCCATCAATAGCCTGGCTTTTCCTCTTTCACCTGCAGGATCTTCTCCTAACCAGAGTGTGAGAAGATCTATACCCCCACTTTCCAATACAGCAGCCATGAACCACAGGCAGCTATTATGTCAGCACTCAGAAAACCTTTGCATTTTTATGATTTTTAAAATATTTCTATTACTATCTTTAAATGTGACTACAGAATATAACCCTTTTAACAGGGTTATATTCCAATAAATTCACCTTAAACTGGAACTATACCAAGGCATCTCATACATCTACTGAACATCATGATATGGTTTCTACTGTACGCTTATTGCTGTAGCATGAACAGAAAGTCAGAAAGGCCAAAGTCAAACCACTCTAAATTGGAAACTGTCTGTAATCTGAAATTAAGAGATACAGTAGGTTCTCAAGTTCATTGTAAACATTACGTATCTCATATGCATATTAGTAAAAATGATGGGAGAAAAAAGAGATGCAGTATGTATAAAATACCAGATTCCAAAGATTTAGTAGAAAAATAGCATGCAAAATCACTCACTGCTGATTCTTTTAATTCTTATTATACACTGGGATATCTTGTGTTAAATAAAAATAAAATATTCTTTTTAACCAAGGTGATTAGAAATGTTAAATTATAGGTTAGGGATATAGTAGTCAGTGGTAGAGTATTTACCTAGCATGTACAAGACCTGGGTTCAATCCCCAGCAGGCAAGAGAGAGAGAGAGACCAAATGAGAGAAAGAAAACAAGAAAAACTGGGTAAACTAAGGATGTGGCTTGCATTTACAACTCACATTATATTCCACTGGAATATAATAGAACAGGGTTGATCTAGGTCCTTTATAAATTACTCCACCGAGCCAGGTTCCTTCAAACTCAGCAGAGATACCATACCTCAACATCTGCTGTGTTGGAGAAAAATTCCAGGCATGTTGTCTTCCCACTTGCAATATTGCCCTCGATGCAAATCTGGCAAAACACAAATGCATGTTAGAATTGGAAGCCAAGCACTTAGGAGAACATTAAGGAATGATTTCTAGGGAGAAACCAAGGTGGATGGCATAAATGGTTCAGTCCAAGACTTAGGTAAACCAAAAACACTCCTCAGGAAACCATCAAGGTCCCACTATTGGCAACCACCAGACAGGGGCAGGCTCAAAGGTCCCTCCTGACAGACTCTTTACATCAACACCTAAACTCCATACCGTCTGTCCATCCATGCCGGCTCAGTTCTACCCTTCCTGGCTGAACCCCGCAGACTGTATAGCACTCTGCCTCCTGAACTGAGCCCAATCACTGGCTTTGAGGTTGGGAAACATATGTATGTTATCTACAATCTAACTCACTGCTTGGTACAGAAAAAAACACAGTCATTGGTAAGTATCAGAAAAGGGGGAGGGGAAAAAACAGCAAGGTCTTTTGTCAGAGGCCTTAAGATGGGTAACATACACCATCATCACATCTAACCTTCCCAGAACCGGAGAAGCAGGTCCTAACATTTTTCACAAAAGTGAAAACTGAGGCTTGCAGAAGGGGATAAAGCAAGAGGGACACCTGAATCTACACTCTGCTTCTGCTATGTGCTCCTAGCTAGTCTGTGGAGCTAGCCAGAAAGGCCACAGCCACCTGGGGTCCATCTATACTGATGCCCAAGTACCTCTTCTAAGTAACTCACAGTAGATTAGAAAAAGCATTTGAGGAAGTAGTTCAAGCCCTGGGAGCCTTTAAAATTCTCTGTAAGAATGTTACTACCCAGAACAATCACACCACAATCTCTGAGCGTAGGAATCAAGCCTCAGTAACTTCTCCTCCCCCTTCCCACGCCACCCTCCACCCCACCCCCCACCCCCGTGGTACTGAGGATTGAACCTTAGAACTCTTTTTCAGCACTCTTTTTCACTTTTTGAGACAGAATTTTACAAACTCACTAAGTTGTCCAAGTTGGGCTCAAACTTGAGATTCTCCTGCCTCAGCTTCCCTGACCGCTGGTGCACCAGCATGCTCAGCTCTCAGTAACTTTTCAAGATTTCCCAGATGACTTCAAGCGCAGGCAAGGTTAAGCAGCACTGGTCTGCAGCAGGATTTCTCAGCAGGTGGTCCTGACACTTGTACCAGAGAAGCTTGCGTTTTGCTTTGCTGTTGTTATGGTTTGGATCTGGAATGGCCCCCCAAAGCCTCACGCATTTAGATGTTGCGGAATACCTATGGAACCATGTGCTGTTAAGAGGTCGGACCAGGTCGGAAGGGGCAGATCACTGACATGGAAGGATATACGCTAGCTCTGCCCTTCACATGACTTCCTTATGTCATGCCATGAACAGCTCTTCTTCCGCTGGGCCTGTGCCATGTGTTTGTTTCCACCATAACCAATGCCCATGAATGGACAGAGACCATCTGAAACTGTGAGCTAAAATAAATCTTTCCTCCCTTAAGTTGTAGATGTCAGGTATTGTGTCCCAGTGATGGAAAAGTACCTGTGACAGCAGCGCTTCGGATTGAACCTGGAGTCTCACTTATATTACACAAGCACTCTAACACTGAGCCACAGCCACAGCCCCAGAGGTAAACACAAGACAGTGCCCAGACTTTCTGAGTCTGGGTTGCAGCCTTCCAACCTGCTGCTGTACAATTCTTATAAGGATCTGCTCAACCAAGCACTGCAGGTGATGCAGGGAAAGTGGCTTTAACTCCAGCAATTCACGGGGATGGGCAGTTCTGGGTATGTAAGACAAACTGGCCCCTGAGAACACTCTTAGACATTCTCTGGGCACACAGTCACAGTAAGATGTATCCTGCTGCAGTGGTCTGCTGTTTTACACCCAGGCTTGAAGCACGCTGAGAATCATAGGCAACTAGGTTAATTTGCCCAAGATGCCAGACCAGGCAAAAGAATTCACATCCAGGCTTGGCCCGCCCATGTTATGAGGCTCACTCTCACTCTACATAAAATATAGCCATAAATGGCCATCTCACCTTGCCATAGCCAGTGTAGTCTCAGTAACAAGGCAAGGTTTCTCCTGCCTTGATCCTAGCAGGTATCTGGGAGAAGTGAACAATCATATTTCCAAGAGTTGCCAGGCTACCTCCCAATCCCATATCCCTGCCAGATCACTCCTTTAAACTCAAAACTAAATAATGAACCCAAGGGAGTATGCAAAGGTGCTAACTGAGATTCCATCAGGATACTAATGGATTTAATTTCTTTGTTGCTGCTCTCTAAAGAAAACTACTTTTCCTCTTCTTAAATATTTAAGAAGAACAAGCCAGACATCATCCTACATAGACTATCTCCTTCTATTCACTGAAATGACTTTAACATCTTGTTCAGAATGTTCTTCCGAAAACACTTGTCCCTATTCCCACTGAAGAGCTGGTAAATGTATGATCTTGAATGACCTGATCCAAACCACCCACTGGTTTAGAGCTGGTAAGACAAGAGGAACACGAACATGGATGGGAGATGAAAGAGAAGGAAATCTTTAAAATCCTTTCTAAAGTGACACCATCTAAAAGTATTATTAAAGGATGTAAACCTACTAAAGAAAGTAGAGTCATAAAGCAGGAAATATTACCCATAATCCCAAAACAAAGAAACAAATCATTACATTTTAACATATTTCAGGCATATCTATGTCTCATCTTTAGAGTCTGTCAACTGCTGGCTGACCCTACAATATGAAACCAAAATACAAATACAAATAAAATACAATCAGGACACAGTTCCAACCCCTTGCATATATCACAACAAATGTGAGGATTGGGAGGGAAATTACAAGGAAAAAATGCCCTCCACATTGTGGGAGCACGTGGTTGGCTGGTCCCATGTTCTATACATATGCAGAAATTTATCTCTACTTTCCTCTAGTATGAAGCCTTGAATCCAATTTCCCTTCACTATATGTGCCTATAACTAACACTGAAGAATCAACTACTCTTAGGTATTTTGGGGTCTTGTTTTGCTTTTGGTGCTAGAAATCGAACCCATGACCTTGCAGGCCTACCTATGGTTTATTTTTCCACATTTTATTAATATGTATAAGTACAATACATAAAGTTTACATTAATCTTGAGTATTTCATGCATATACACATCATAGCAAAATTACAAAACCTTACCCTCTCCCTTTTTGACCCTCCCACTCCCTCCCCATCCCCTCCAGTTCCCATGATTCCCTACAATAAATTCTATGAAATAACCGTGATCTGAGTTTCTCATACCAGGGAGAACATTTGATATCTCTCACCTTCTGCTCCTGACTCACTAAGCACGATGGTCTTAAGTTGCATTCGTTTGCCTACAAAAGCCTCCAACCTATGTGTCTTTATAGATAAGTAGTAATACCACAATTTATGTAACCATTGGTCTGTTGATGGGTATTTTGGTGTCTGCCACATTTCAGCTATTGCTGGGCTGCTATGAACATAGATCTACATGTAACTTTGCTATATGTTGTTTTTAACTCTTCTGGGGAAATTCCCAGAAGAGTTATCACTGGATCAAAGGAAAAATGTATTTCCAGTCTTTTGAGAAACTTCCATACTGCTTTCCATAGTGGTTGCGCCAGTTTACATTCCCACCAGCAGTGCAGGAGGGTTCCTTTTTCCCCACAGCCTCACCAGCACTGATTGCTGTTTGTGTTCTTGATATACACCATTATCTCTGAAGTTAGATGGTATCTCAGTGATGTTTTGATTTGCATTTCTCTAATGGTTAAGGATGCTGAACATCTTTTCATGTATTTATCAACCATTTGAACTTCTATGTCTGAGAACTGTCTATTCATTTCTTTTGCCCATTTTTCATTGTATCTTTGATTCTGAGGGGCTTACTTTTCTTCAGTTCCCCGTATATTCTGGTTAGAAGCCTCCTATCTGAAGTATTGTTTTCATTTATTTATTTTTTGTGGCTGGAAATTGAATCCATGGCCTTGCACCTGCTAAGGACAACCTCAACACCACAGCTATACTCCCAGAACTACCCATATTTTTCGATAACATTTAGCTTTTTCTAAAAATGAAAGTTAAGCATTCTCATTGCAGAAAATACAGACAATGAGAAGAAAATAAAAATCACTCAGAATCCTGAAGAGAGCTGCCAAGTTGGTTTAATCAGAGCAAAAGACAAACAGTCAACAAACAGGATTAGGTTCCAGAGCCCCCACTGGGAAAGTGGAAATATATATTGTCCTTTAAAGACACTGAAAAATCCCCAGATGTCTGACAACTGGTTGAATAAATCAAGTGTAGTGCTGGCCATACCATAAAATACTATTTGTCAATAAAAAGGAGTGTTCAGAGGTAAGGCTTTTGGAAGATGACCAGATCATAGAGGCATCATATTTTCATCAGTGGCCTAACCCATTCATGAGCTCACATTTGACAGGAAGCAGGGTCAGGAAGAGGTGGGTCACTGGGGGTGTGACCTGGAAGGATATATTCTTGTTCCAGGTCCCCCCCTTCCCTCTCGCCCTCTTTCTGCTTCCTATTTGCCATGGGGTAGGCCGCATTCCTCCACCATGGTCCTCTAACCATGACTCTCTGCCTTGGAGATGGCCACCCACACAATGAACCAAAGTAAACCTCTCTGTGGTGACTGGATGACTTCAAATTCTCCATTTTTCAGATGCAGTCCTGGCCAGTTTGTACCCAATTAGTCTCTAGTCAGTGATTTGACCCTGGGGCCTCTCAGTGGGAAATCTTGTAGCTAAAGAGTTTAAAAGTCTCAGATTATTAAGTTCTGGGCATTCATAAAACACTGCAACAGTGTGGGCTGGCTAAAGTCACACAAGATAAGAATGAAGACAAAAGCGATCCATCTCTCCCAAGGAGCAGATGATCCTTCCTCCCTCCTCCTTCCCAAGCAGCTACATCACACCAGCATCTTTATTTAAGCCTAAAAGGGCCTTCTGTAAGCAAAAGACCTTGAGAGTTAATAACATCCTGAAAGATTGCTAAGAAACAAGGCACTCCGGATAAGATATTTCAAGGATGTCCAAATTTGCTAACACAGGTCCTTTTCCCACATTTAACCCTTTAAAAAAAAAAAAGAAAGAAAGAAAAAAGAAAAACTAAACCCTCACCTCGCCTGCACAATTCCTCCTCTGGAAGCCACCCCCACCCCTCTCCACAGTACACTCTTAATTAAATAAACATCTTTTCTCATATTTCTGGAGTATTTCTTATGCCATCTTCCATGGCACTCTGCTCCTTTAAGTTATGGTGTCACATATTTTCTCCCAATGGCAGGATGGTGACTAATATCAGAATGACGTATCAATACATGTGACACAAGGCATATATATGCCAAAATATTAGAAAAAAGGCAGGCACAAGACATCACAGGCTATAGGATCCCATTTTATTATTATGTGTTATGTCTAGAAAGGTAAAATGATACAAAGGAGCTCAATGGTCACCTAGTATAGGAGAGTGACTTTAAATGAACAAAAACCTTCTTTCTGAAATGACAGAGAAGTTCTACCTTTGATTACACAATGATGCTGGATTTCTCTATAGATTTACTAAAAAACATTCAATTTTATACTTAAAATGGATGAATTTTATAGTATGCAAATTATAATTCAATAAAGTTCTTTTTTTAAAGAACTCAGATCAATGTCACTTAAATTCAAAGAACTGAGGACTGCTTTCACCAACGCAGAACTCACTCTCTCTTCACACATACTCACTGTTAACCACAAACTTTGTCTTAACCAGACTGAGAATTTCTGTATCATTAACAGTTTATTTCTTGCTTTTTTCCCTAAGAACAGTTTATATTTCTTTCATTTAGAATGTGCTTCATATACTTTCATTTTTGTTGGTTTGGGTAATTTTTTATTGTTTTTTTTGGTTTGCCCATTGTATTCATTCAATTCCCATTAAGCACATTTTCCCAGGTCATCTACATTTTTCAGAAATGTGATTTTTGATGGCATATATCCATCACATAAGATATACCACGATTATTTAAATCTCTGCTGTTGCAAGCTAATTCTGTCCAATTGGTTTACTATAAAATTGTGTTTCGGTGCTCTATTTTTTGATATTATAATTGTGTGTGAAGCTACACAAAGCCCAAACACTTTCAACACCAATCAATACGCAACAAACAACAACTCTGAGCCATGCTCCCCACTCAGTCTGTAGAATCTGCGCCCAACTCCCAGCCTCTAGCTAAGTCCTCTCTTTAATCTCTCTGCTGGCCTCTCACCTCAGGTCATGCCCCACAGGTTTCTCTACCCGGGCCTAGCACCATCTCTTCCTGAGAGGCAAACCAAATCCTGTTACATGCAGGTGCCATGGTTTGAGTGTGTCCCAGTTCACACTTTAGAACCATAATCCCCAATGCAACAATGTTGAGGGCAGAACTTTTAAGAGGTGATTAAGTCATTAGGTTCTGCCCTCAAGAATGGATTAATGCAGTCTAGGGGATATGACTCAGCGATCAAAGTGTTTGTCTAGAAAGCATAAAACCCCTGGTTCCATCCCCCAGCACCACATACTAGCTAGGCTTTGTAGTACATGCCTGTAATCCCAGCACTCTGGAAGCTAAGGCAACTTCCATGAGTTCTAGGCCAACCTGAGCTCCAGACTGAGTTCAGGAACTGCCTGAACTACAAAGTGAGACCCTGTATCGAGAGAGAGAGAGAGAGAGAGAGAGAGAGAGAGAGAGAGAGAGAGAGAGAGAGAGAGAAAGAGAGAGAGATTAATGCCATTACTTTTGGGGTAAGCTCCTGATTAAAGGTTGAATCAGGCTCCCTTCTCCATCCTCCTGTCCCTCATTTTCGTGCTTACTCTCTTCTTCTCTACTATCAGATAAGAACATGTGTGCAGCAAGAAAGCCCTCAAAAACCCTTACCAGATTTCAGCCCCTTGACCTCAGACCTCCTGGCCTCCAAAAGCATGAGCCAAATAATTTTCTGTCCACTTCAAGTTACCCAGTCAATCTATGGTATTCTGTTATAGCAGCATAAAATACACTAAGACAAGGTAAAATTCAACAGTCTTGGGTATTGGGACCCAGGCCCAACTGCTCCACACCCCTCCAAGTCCACCCCAGGCACCTCTCTAGGGACTGGCCATAAGGCCAAGCCCACAGGTTCTCTTTCTTCTGTGACTTGCACCTGCAGCTCCTTCTACTCCAACACTCGTCTCGAACTGTTCTCCACCTCCCAGAAGACATCCAGACTTTCCAAGGCTCCCCTCAGTTGTCAGCCCCCACACTCACTGCTGCTCTGGATCCATCATTGCCCTGTTTACTCCCTCAGACCAGCCTCAGGCTCCCTAATGACAGGGGCCGTTAGATTCCCAGTGCCCAGCTATTGGCCAAGGGCCTCTCACCCAGGACTTCACAACTTGAATGGCTGGGGCAGCCCTGACCCAAATGCAGGATCCACATCACTTTTGATGGACTTCCTACTGTAGGTCTGGGGGGATATTAGACCACACACTTAACTGCACCTAGAATGAGCCCAGCTGACATCAATGACAGATCAATAATTAATATAATTTCACACTAATTCCCATCTAGCCCAAATTTGCATCACATTCCCTTTCTATGGTGCCACCTGCCATAATCACCCCTCCCCTAATCTCATCAAATGTCCATCAGTCTCAAGTATTTCAACTGCCAGCTCTCCTTTGTGATGTCACTCCTTCCCAGACCTTCTCCATCATCCCGAGCACCCCAGAGGCCTACCTACACTTACCCGCTGCAAAGCCTAGCCAAGGCGCACACGTGCCACCACCAACCAAGCTATCTCTTCAGTAGAAGGTACTGATTTCCAGGACCCTTAAGAAACTGAGATCATGCACAAGGCCCTGGGTCCAAACCCCCAAGTACTGAAAAAAGGAAAAAGAAAGAAGAGAAAAGGAAACTGAGCCCTTGTTCTGGTGGTGTTCGAATTACTGCCCTAACCTCAGCCAGCTAAAACACCCAACGTATCCATGGACAGATCTAAGCTGAACGTCATCTGCCTTTCAGGTTTATGCCAGCCACAGCCCCACCCCAGAGCCAGCACTTCAAATCATCTCAACGACTGAACCCTAGTCTGTGGACCCTCCTGGATTCTCCCTGACCCCCTCCCCACCCACCAATCTGAGCAGTGGACAGCAGGAGCAAGTAGCCAGACAGACTTCCCCTCACATCTGGGCTGCTCCGCTCATAGTGACCCCAATTTTCCCCACACCAGATGAGTATTTTTCAATCCTTTCATAATCACTCTTCCGGCTTAGCAGTCCAAATCTACCTGAAAGGCAGAAATACACGTGTGCTCCTACCTGTGAAGACCCTAGGAAAGGCCATACAAGAACTAAGTAACAGAAGTAGTCTCCACAGAAGAGAAGGGAGATTGTTCTTTCCTATGGCATGCATGCATGCATGCCTGTGTAGTATGGGGGTCAGAACTCAGGCCGGTTCACAATGAGCTACACTCCCAGCCCTGTTTTGTTTTTTACTTGGAGGCCGGATCTCACCAAGCTGCCCAAGCTGGGCTTGAACTGTCAACCTTGCTGCCTCTATCTCCCAAGATGCACCACCACACCCAGCAGATTTTCTTATCCTCGCCCATGAAGATCTCTCGTATTTCTATACTTCGCTATGTGAACATATTCCTTCACTCGGCTCCTCAAAATATAAAAACTACCCTACGTTGCAAAGTACACGCAAGAAGGACTTACCACTGATCTTTTCTCTTTTTCATTTTCTCTATCTTTATCTACAAGAGAAAAAAAAATCAATGTTTAGACTTGATTTCAAGTAACTCTCTTCTCTGAGCGAATTTACTCATGAACAAACGAAACAAAAACCTAGTTTTCATGCTTGCTCCCTGGCCTAAAACTGCTCTCCGCTCCCGGGAAAGCGCCGTGGGTGGCTCGAAGCAGCGCTGCGTGCTTATGCGCCAAGACACGAAGATGCTACCCGGGTTTTGCGTGTAAAGCCAGGCCCCAACTGGAGGGTTAAACGCGGCTTCCTCCTCCCCGGAAAACTGGACCCGGAAAGGGCCGGCGAGCCAGGCCCGGACCGAGGGATCGGAGCAGTCCCGGCCCACGGGGATGGAGGCGCTAGAAGCCCGCTCCCCACCCGAGAAAAGGGCAGCCCCGGGGCCCACGCGCTGGACGCCGCCGCCTCGCGATGTCGGGGCAGCCCGGGGCGGGGAGCGCGGAGGGACACGGCACCATTACCCGAAGGCCGGGCGCGGAGAGGCGGCCGGGCGCCCCAGGCCGCGCTCCCGACCGCCCCCGGCCCCGCGCGGCGCGGCAGCATCCGGGAGGCCCAGGCCCGGAGCGACGCCGGCAGCATGACCGCCAGGCCGGACGCGGCGGCCCGGCTTCCTTCCCCGCCCCGGCGCGGCGCTCCCGCCGCAGGCTCCGCCCCGGTGCCCTTAAAGAGCCCGGGTCGCATTTCACCCTTTCAAAGAGCGGGGTGAGCGGTTGGCTGCTCACGGCTAACAGAACGCAGAGGGTGCACGCGTGATGTGGAGGGCTGGCCAGTCGTCGCCGGGACTGACTGGTTAGAGCACTACTGCAGATTACTCAACGGAAAGTCTGCCCCATCCACAGCTGCCACACACCCACTCACAATGTCAGGGATTGCTCCCTTCAGGCAGGTATTGGCACCCCTATTCTGAGAGTTCTTCCTGGATCAGTTGGGCAAAATGGCCCTGGGTTTGATCCCCAGCACTAAAAAAGGGAGAAGGGGTTGGAGTTGGAGTTCGAGCCCTTCTGCCTGCTCCTCAGCCCGTGCTTTCGGTCTATAAGGTCCTTCGCGAAGGCACCACCAGTACTCGTGCTGGACAGGCAGAGGGTGATACTGAGACCCACCTGTGGTCAAGAAGCAAATATTCATCCCAGATGTAGGATAGATGGGGTGTTGTACTTCACATGGCCAGGACCACTAACCTCAGCTCTGGCCCCTCTACTGCATGTGAGAGTTCCTGTGTGCGTCGGTAGAGGAGTGTCCCACCTCTCCTGGGAGTGTAAGATGCTGTCAGTCGTTGTTGGGCAGGAAGAAGGAAGCCATTTTCAATCTGAGCTTCTGGCTGTTACCAGAAAGCCACCATCCCCCTTGTTGTTTCTAGCTATCTACCATGCACACCCAGGAAGGGTAAATGTGCCCTCTGTATCAAATAAATGTGAAGATTATGATCCACATTTTGTGACTGGGTTGGGCTGTTGGAGGTAACTGCTAATCAGATTAAGTAGAATAAAACGAACTGCCCCTTGATGAACAGGAAGCAAAGAATTGTCCAAGACAGAACTTAAGTCACATAAAAAGAGTGATGTATAGTTCATGTCCCTAAAACGAAGTGCTCCAAGATGGCGCAGCCCTGGCTTCATTGGAATACTTGTGAAAATTACTAACTGAATTCAAGAATTTGAAGACACTCAGTCTGTTCTACCTATGGAAAAACTAACACCAGTGGAGGGCGGAAGTAAAACTGTGCAGAACTAACAGATTTATACACTCAGACTGTGACTCCTTGGGGCCAGGGGTAAGATATGAGACCCAAGCCACTAGTTCAGGTGTGGTGTTGCACCCCTGTAGTTCCAGCACTCCAGAGGCTGAGGCAGGCGAATTACAGCGAGTCTGAGGCGAGCCTAGGCTCCACAGTTCAGGACCAGTCTGGATGGCAGAGCAGCGAAACCCTGACTTAGGGGAAAAAAACAAAACAAAACAAAACAAAACAAAAGAAGCAAGCAAGCAAACAAAAATTACTCTACAGTGGGCCAGACGGTGGGACCCTTGCATAGACAAAAACAGGCAAATGTTTAATGCTTGGTTTTGTAGGAAAAATATATATACGTGCATATGGTGGGGTTGGGGGGGCGCAGTCCTGCTGTTCTGCAGTCCAGGTGAGTGTTGAGGTCAGGGGCACGCCTGGTTTAGGTGGTGCTGGGGGATTGAATTTAAGGGCGCTCTCTAACGGCTGTGCTATTCCTCCAGCCCTACAATTATATTCTTTTTTTTTAAATCTGCTGCATAAAATCGTCCATGTTTACAGGGCACCGTGTGATGTGTGTCATTACAGGTACATCAATGTGTAACGTTCAAGTCAGGTGTCAACTTTTAGAGACAGGGTGGTGCGCAGCCTGGACTCCCCCTAGCAATCCTGCCTCCGCCTCCCAGAGCGCTGGGATTGCACGGCGTCTTTATTTTCAACGACGGAACAACATCGTTCTCTGCGGTCCCCGTACCGTGCAAGGGGATGCCAGACGGCCTCCCGGCTCTAGCTTCGCGCCTGCCCACCGTAGCGCCCCCGGGGACCTGCATCCCCAGGCTGTGCGTCAGCCAGAGACCACGCCGAGACAGCGCGGTGACTTCGCTGGCCGGCTGCCAGGGGAAGCCCGCTGCCGGCGGCCTCGAAGGTGCCCGCTGTCTGGGCCTCCCTCCCTCGCCTGCGCTGCGGTCTCCGGCCCGGCCGCCTCCTCTTCAGCTGCGCGGCGCGACGGGAAGCGACCCGGAAGCGGCGGGGCGGCCGCCGCGAGCGCGCCGGGGGCGGCGGGCGGCGCTGTGCGCACGCGCGCGCCGGGCGGCCAGGCCGTTGCGCGGCGAGGGGCCGCCGCTGCCGCTGCGCCGCGGGAGCCGACGGGGCCGGGAGCCGAGGAGCGTTGGGGTCGCAGCGCGGCGGTGCGCGTCTGCTGGCGCGATGGAGACGCGCGTGGAGCAACCAGGACAACGCCACTTCTGTCTGAGCGGGAAAGGCCACGTGAAGACGCTGCGGCTGGTGAGGGGCGGCGTGGGGCGGGGCCGAAGCCAGGGCAGCCACCACCAGAAATTGGGGAGCCCCTGGCGACTGCGGGCTGACCTGTTCCGTCAGCCTGGTGTTTGTTGTGGGGGGAGAGGAGTCGGCGGGGTTTAGCGTTTTGGGGGTCAGGATCTCGTCCTGTAGCCCAGGATGACCTTAAACTTGCAGCACTCCCGCCTTAACCTCCTGAGTGCTGGAATTCCGGGTGCGCGTGGCCACGCCTGGCTTGTCCACGCTGTTTTTACCGTGTCCCCCCAGAACAGGACCTCTGACTGTGCCCCCTGGGGGAAGAAGAGGCATAGAGCATCTTCCTTGCCTTTGGAGGGTTTGGGGACACACCCTCTCAACACAGTCTGCAGGTGGACTTGAATAGGCTACCTCGGACCCACAAACCTGCCCTCTGCGTGACCCTGCAAGGCAGCTGCAGTTATACCACTCAGAAGCCAACAAGATGGTAAAACCTTAGGGGTTTGGTTACTTTTCTGTAAGTCAGACAGTTGACTCAAGGCTGATGCAGACCAGAGCATAGATAAAGAGAAAATTGGCCTTTTTAGGACTTCCGGTTTACCAGGAAGATTGCAGTCAGTTCTGAAAACAGGTTTAGAAAAAGTGAGTCATCGTTTGGAGGATAGACTTGGCTAGTAAGGGAAGTAAAAAATAACCATAATTGAAGCGAGAAAACTCAAGGGGAAGGAAAAACATAAACTTTTAAATTTGATAGAGTTGACATGTGAGAGAAGTTGAAAGAGATAAAAAGTACAGGGAAATAGTTCTGCATGAGGAAAAATTTTATATTGGGGAGGATTCCAAAGTTAAATGGCCACTTGGGAAGTTACTATGCTCCCAGATAACAAAAGTTATGCACAGATGGGCATATAGTGAGGATGTAGTAAAAGGAGATTCAAACTAATGAGAAAAAACGACCGAAAAGACTGGGGTTTTATACTAGGTACTGAAAGTTCTCAAATAATGGAGGAATAATAACATTTTTCAGTTGTGAAATTACTTTTTTAAGCAACCTAAATATTTAATGTTTTTCAGGCACTGGACTAGTACCTAAAGCAACAGAGGTGAACTAAAGATAAAGGTCTCTGACTCATAGACTCTTCAGTTTAGTCACCAAAACAAAAGCTCTTACTCAGAATTCTTTGGTTATTCAGGGACAGAGAAGCACATAGCAATAATATTCCAAAAGGTGGAGATTAAGCACAAAAGTGAGATATCTATCAGGCATTTTGAGAAGCTGAGGCAGGGAGGTCATAAGTTCCAATCTACCCTGTACAACTTAGTAACTTAGCAAGACTGTGTCTCAAAATAAAAAGTAAATGAGACATAGTTCAGTGTAAAGGCCTGGCTTCAATCCCCAGTAAGGTAAGACATCTAACAAAGGAAATAAAGAGAACTATTAGAAAACTCTTCCAAAAAAGAACTATATGTATAATGTGTGTGTGTGTGTGTGTGTGTGTGTGTGTGTGTATGATTTATTCAGAGAAATACAAGAGCTTGAGTATTGATTTCTTTATTCACTTAACAAATATATATTTAATATCTATCATGGGCCAGGCCTTCTTCCAAGCTCTTGAGAGAGATCTGTGAACAAACCAAAGATCCCTACCCTTGTGGCATCTACATAGTGGGGTGGAAGGGCAAGGAGACAGACTCACAATGAATTATATAGTGTTGTAGGAGTTGAATAGTGCTGTGGAACAAGAAAAAAAAGCAGAGTTGGATAAAGGGAAAAGAGGGTTGGAGAGAAAGATTGCAGTTATAGATATAATGATCAGTTTAGACCTTGTTGAAATGACATCTGATCAGAGAGCTGAGTGAGGGCAGGGAGTTAGCTATGACAATATATGGAACAAAAGTATAAGGCAGAGGAAAATCCAGAAATGCTGTGTGAGCTTAAGGTGTCAAGACAGAGCTAGGAAACCAGAGTAGCCGTAGTGGAAGGAGGAGAATGCAGTGGGGATGAGGAAGGTTTTGAGTTAAGAAGTATATAGTTTGTCTCACTATTATTTTTTGTAAGTATACTGTTACTTTGACAGTAAAATTGGTGCGAGAGGAGAGGAGGGGATTGCTTCAGGGGCAAATGTAGAACCAAGGAGGCCAGTTAGAGGTATTGAAATATTCTGAGCACGAGGTGATGGTGGCTCAAACCAGCCACCTAGTGGCTGATGGAAGCAGAGAATGTAGTGCTAAGTTGTCGTAATTGGGATATAAAGATTGAGTATCCCTTACTAAATGCTGGAGACCAAAAGGGTTTCCATTCTTGGAATATCTGCATGTACACAATGAGATATCCTGGGAATAAGATGCAAGTATATAATTTATGTTTCTTGTAATTTTATGCGTGAGACAAATTTGTGCACACCGAACCATCAGAGCTCATATGTGGAATTTTCTACTTTTAGTGTGTCAGCATTCAAAAAGTTTTAGATTTTAGAGCATATCAAACTTTCAGGTTAGGGATGCCCAAGCAGTATTTTGAAAGTAGCACAAAGATTTGCGGATGAACCAGACATGTGATAAGAGAAAGAGAGGAGCCCGGAATAGTGCCAACGTTTTTGGCATAAGTAGTTGAAAGGATGGAAATGCCACCCACTAAGATCAGAAGACCTGTGGGGAAAGAAAATAAGAAAGAAAGACCAAAAGTTCAATGTTGGACTTCATTGTTGCATTTGAGATGCCTATTAAACATCCAAGTGAGATGTTGAATAAGGAGTTATAATAGACCAGATTTTGGTAGGCAGATCAGGCTTCAGAAATAGAAATAAAGCCACAGACTAATGATTTCATTAAGAGAGAAGTATAGATAGAAGAAGGCTGTGTGTGGATTGAGCCCTGAACCATTTCAACATTAAGAAGTTAGGAAAGTCTAAAGGCACAGGACAACAGAGCACCTGCCTGGGAAGCACAAGTCCCTAAGTTCAGTTCCCCAGATGCTGGGGGTGATGGTACACATCTGTAATCCTACCACTCAGGAGGCTGAGGCAGGAGGATTGCCATGAGTTCAAGGCCAGCCTGGGCTACAGAGTGAGTTCGGGACCAGCCTGGGCTACAGATCGAGACCCTGTCTCAAAAAAAAAAAAAAAGTGGGGGTGGGTGGAGCTGGGGATATAGCTCAGTGTGAAGTCCTGGATTCCAGCCAAAGGATCTCACCCCCAAGGAAAGAAGCACATGAGTTACAGTGTCACTGAGCAGATCCAGATAGGGACACGAGGGGATGTATGAGTCCACCTGGGAGTGCTTTGTTGTGTTAACTTTAAGAGAGCATCTCAAAATAACTAGTTTACCCAGGCTGGGCTCAAATTTACAATTCTTCTGCCTCAACATCCTTTGAAAAAGGAAGAAATTGGATTTGGTATCTTCAGGATTTGTTTTTCACTTCAACTATCTTTAATTCTGATCACGTAGTATTTAATAAGAGGAGTTATGTAAAATGTACTTTTCACAATAAAGCCATTAAACATGAGATGTTTTTTCTCTGATAATGCGTTTTGAAAACCCCTCCCTTCGTGTTTTTCATGGCAACATTCAGCTCATGTGTGACATTGATTACAGACTGCTAAGAGGTAAAGAATGATTAAGTGGACGATAAGACATTATAGAGTACTTTTCAAGCCAGTGTAAATTTTTTTGAGAAGCATAATAAAAAGTAGGAAATAGAACAAGAATTTTATGGGGAGCAGCATGAAGGGAAAGGGGTGTGTGTGTGTGTGTGTGTGTGTGTGTGTGCGTGCGTGCTTTAAGATATTTATGGGATGAAATTTAGATACATTTATTGGGTGATTAAGGAGCTAGCAGAGGAGGACAAAGGTAGGAAGGGAAAAGAAGATTTTGGGTCAGAAAAAAGTCAAGAGAACAAATGTGGGAAATGATAGTATCAGAAATACAAATGAAGTGACTGGTTATACTTAAAACTGAGAACATTTAGAAAAGCCAATAGCCACACATTTTAGTGGTGTGTCTTTCATGTGTGTGTATGACAGAAATTTGCTTAGTCGTTTTAGAAATGATCATTTTCCAGCCTAAACTTGTACTCAGTAATACTGAATACATCTTGTTTCTCTTTCTTCTAGGTACTAACTGTGATCTCTATGACGTTTTTTATTATTGCGCAAGCCCCCGAGCCTTACATTGTTGTCACTGGATTCGAAGTCGCTGTCAGTCTCTTTTTCATCATTTTATACTCACTCAGACTTGACCAATTGATGAAATGGTTATTTTGGCCTTTGCTTGTAAGTTAATCAGTTTCACCCTTGAGATTTAACAACTTTTTTTGTCTCTTAAACCTTGAAAGTAGTCTCCTCTAGTCTTAAGAAGGAGAAACTAAACTGCTCACTGGTAATGTGCTCTGCACTGCCTTTGAGGTGATACTGTTCTCACGGCTCCAGGGCAGCCACAGCACATGAATTCCTTTCCTCGCTCCATCTGCCAGTAGATGTGGCTGGCTTTTCTGTTAGGGAAATTTACTCAGAGATCCCTTAAATATAAATTTAGGATTACGTTAATAAAATTATAGGGCATTATTAATCTTTCTGTCCCTTTAAAATGCATGTTGTTGTAACCTCAGATGTGGAGGATGGAGAGGGAATCAGATATAAAAGTATCTATCCTTGCACACTCCTGATCGCTACCGTGAAAATCACACTAATTGAAGAAGCTAAATAAAGTACAACATTATCTTGTTTGAAGATGTCTATAGTTGTTAATGCCAAATAGTTTCAACTCAATTTATTGAGCCTAATTTTGTAACACATAGATTTTGCCTGCCACACTCATAGTATTAGAAATAACTACCCAGTAGAGTGCTGAAATGCCTCTGAAAACTGTCAAGAAGGGAAGATTGAAAGGTATCAGTTAAAGTATAAAATCGTCATTCAGACTGGACTAAAAGCTAGTTGTAGCAAAAACCGATTGACTTCACTTATCTCTCAAGTCTTACACAGAATCTTCTCTCCATACCTCTCCCTCTTGTGTCACCTGCTGCCTTTCCCTTCTGTGGCTAGACTAGTAGCTGCCGTGTCCTCCTCTGCTGCACTTGTCTTATCCTTTTGGAACTCCAAGTACTTATATCAAGCTGGTACCTTCTATTAGGGAGGAAGGATTTTAGAAAGAGCTCCTCAAACCATAAACTGCAGTGCTCTCAGGAGCCACCTTTGGAGACTGGTGATGAGCATTTCAGGGTAAACACAACCTTAAAAAGCTCTGAAAAGGGAAAGCTAGGAAATAGCATCAGAGCACTTCTAAAATCTCCTACTTGATCTGCACTGGACCTGATTGGTGGGAGGTCTAAGGAAAGAGATTGAAGCCTTCTTCAGCTGGCTTTCACTTAGTGACGCTAAGAGCGGAACTAGATTAGTCGAAGAATTTATTGAACCAGACAATGAACACCAATCCACATTCTTTTGATCTTTTACTCAAAAAGTTACATAATTTTATTCATGGTCTACTTCTCCAAGAGTTAATATTTTAGCCTTTTTCTCTTAACTGTAATTTTTCTGGAGTTTCTTTCATGTCCCACTAATAAAATTGGAATCCCAGAGGCTGGGGGTGTAGTTTAGTGGATAGAATGCTTATCTGGCACGTGCAAGGCCCTGGATTTTATTCCTGAGTGCTACATAACGAGTAACTGGGCATGGCAGTGTACCCCTGTAACCCGAGCACTTGGGAGGCTGAGGCAAGAGAATTGCTGTGAGTTCAAGGCCAGCCTGGTCTGCATAGTGAACTCAGGACCAGTGTGGTCTGCAGAGCAAGACCCTGATTCAATAAATAAATTAATTAACTAATTTAACTTAGTTAAATTGGAGCCCCAAGTTTAATAAAACACTGAGAAAGTAGCTTGTGTCTAGCATACTGAAGGGAGTAATGTCCAAATCTCTGAGGATCGAATTTTGCCAATATTATAATCTCTTCTAAATGGTGTCCTGTGAGGACTTGGGGATACACATCCAGGATGATGTGGAATAACCTAGCTAGGAGAATGGACAGAATCACAGAAGACTGGCAAAGAAAAACTGCCTGTGCTGAGGCCTGCAGGATGAAAGTTTTTAGCACCTGGCTGATAGGAGAGAAAGAGCTTTCTCCATAGAAGAAGTAACACGTGAGAGTCTAGGAGGAGAAAGAACATGATCTTCCAGGACCTGCTGTGGCTCTGAATGCCTGGGGTACTGAATTAAGAACAAGAAAAGAAGGAGGCAAGTGGAGGCTTGAGACAGTAAGGGGCAGAAGCATGAAAGTATGTGTGCCCTGGGATGTAGCTCAAGGTCTGGTAGGAGTTTTTGGGAGACTTTTAAAGGGGTAGAATAACATAGCAACCTCTGTCTCAGGAACTCACTGGCAGCAGTGCCTACAGTGGTTCAAATAAGACAAAATAACTAGAGACCTCTTAGTAGCCTGTTGTCATAATCCAGGCTTACAAGTGATAAAGGGATACAGTGATGTTATGATCATACCTGAACAGAAAGGAGATATTAGTGAGATAGAATTGATGGGACAGAGTAAGTATAGACAATACCTGCTATTTAAATAATGATTGTGGGAGGATACTAAGACAAGAAGAATAGGCGTAAGGAAGGGGGAAGGAAAGCAACGTGATGAGTTCAGTTTAAGAAATACTAGACCTTGGTTGCTTATGGAATATTCAGGTGAAAAGGCTCAGAATAGGTGTGGAGTTAGTACCACCGTTGGGAGTAGTGGTCACTAAATGCAGACTTGCCAGTAGGGCTGAGAGAGTGCAGAGAACTGAAAGTAAAAGTGGGAAACAACAGTATCCACAGTGAGGAAGGGCCAGGCAGTGGTAGGAGGGGACCCAAGAGAAACAGTTATCAGAGAGGCCAAGACAAGAGTGTTTCAAGAAGAAAAGAATGTTGACCAATACCACTAACCACTAATATCACATGAAGAGCAATAGCTACATTGCACTTGGAAGGCTGAGGTAGGAGATTCTCATGTTCCCAGGCCAGCCTACTCAGCAAGATCCTGTCTTCACAAAAAAAAAAAAAAAAAAAAAAGGCTGAGAATGTAACTCAGTGGTAGAGTATTTGCCTAACAAGAGATACCTTAAGTTAAATTTCAGGAACTTCAAAAGAAAAAGGGGAAAAAATACTGAGATATGTATATATTTCTTGGCTATAATAATACAGAGGCCATGGGTGATCTTTACCAGAGTGGTTTGCCTTGAGTGGCAGGTAGCAAACAGTTATAAAACTAAACAGGGAAGAAAAGAGACAATTGCAGCCAGAGAGGCTACAGTCCTGGGACAAAGAATGGCAATAAACAGAAAGGTAATAGGTAGACAGGAATGGACGCCAGAACACAGGTGGAGAAGTCGGACTTCTCGGGGGCGGTGGGGTAGAACTCAAGACCTTCACACTGAGCTACATTCCCAGTCCATTTTTTATCTTTATTATATTTTGAGACAGGGTCTCACCAAGTTGCTGAGTTGCCCAGAATGGGCTGGAACTTGAGATTCTCCTGTCTCAGCCTCACAGCGTGCTGGGATTGGAAGCCTGTACCACCAGGCCCAGATTGCTAAGGGCTCTTTTACTGCAGCTAAAGTACTGGAACAAACTGGCTGAAGATTCTAGCTCATCTGTAGGTGAGAAAAAGATGACTTCTCAGTCCCTATGTCTGATGGGCACTACCATCACTGATTAGGAAGGACTGGTCATTTGCACTCAGAATTGTTTTTTGTATCATTATACCAAAGTTGTAGTCACTGGCACAACATGTAGAACAGGCTCCATGGTAGAAAACACGAAATGAGCCAGCCCAGGGCTTTGAGACTCAAAATTTCTGTGAAATCTCCATTTTTGTAATTAAATTTCCTACTGTGTGGCATGTTAGTGTTTACTTTTTAATATGAGAGCAATGTTTGAAAATATCCATTAAGGAACTGGGGGGTGTAGCTTAACGGTTAAAGCCCTTGCCTAGCAAGGGCAAGAGCCCTGGGTTCAGTTTCACAGCACCACATAAGCCAGGCGTGAGAGCACGTGCCTGTGATCCCAGCACTCAGGAGGCTGAGGCAGGAGTATGGCCATGAGTTTGAGTCTAGCCTGGACTACATAGTGAGTTCAAGACCAGCCTGGACTATGGAGTGAGACCCTATCTCAAAATTAATTGATTAATTAATTAAAATTGTCACTAAGGATCATTGACGTTCTTATGCAGATGCATCATTTTTTTCTGTGGTTCTCTGTACTCCTCAGAACAGCACCCTTATCCAGAGCCATTTGTAGCCCACACTGCTCCCAGGAGTCTGGGCTCCCTGGCCGAGGTAGTGGTATGGTCTGCTGCTCTGAAGCTGGGCAAAATATTCAGCACAGGAGAGTTAACCTAGGCTTGCTGCCCTTAATATCACCTGCAGATGAGAACTTCTTTTAAGTATATCTAACCTTGTCTATCCCCGTTGAGCCTCTTCATGCTTTCTTTTTAATGACTGCTTTTTTCAATACTGAGATTAAACCCAGGACCTTCATACCGATCTGCAGCTCCAGCCCATTTTTTTTATTTTTGAGACAAGCTTTCGCTAAGTTACCTAGTTACCCAGACTGCACTCAAACTTGTGATCCTCCTGCTTCGGCCTCCCAGAGTGCTGAAATTACATGCCTGTGCCACCGGGCCCAGCTGCCACTTTTCTAAGTTTTCAGAATTTTAAATTTTAGAATTATTTCTCTATTAATTTCTTCCTGCCGCCTACTTATCTGAAAACATACAAAAGACATTCCAGAATAAAGACACTTTACTTTCCCACATGACACATCCATTCAACAATGTAAATTACACCTTTTTTTCAGTACTGTAGATTCATACACACTAGACAAGTACTCTACCAGTGAGCTACATCACCAGTCTCTATTTTATTTTATTTAAATTTCTTTTGAGACAGGATCTCAAACAAGTTGCCCAGACATCCTGGAACTTGTGATTCTCTTGCTTCAGCCTCCCCAGCAACTAGATTTATAGTCAGTCCTTACAATGCCTAGTTAAAGTACACTTCTTAAAGCCACAGTTCAGATAGAAAATGTTTCAGTTATTACTAAGTGATATGTATTATCAGAAATAATATAATTCACCAGTCAGGTGTACAGACATGGGTTTATTCTAGAAACTGCCATTTTATCCTGTATGTGTGCTGTTTTCATTTAAGTAACAAAGTTGTTTTGGTATTTGGTGTAGACTTCTCATGTTTTCTTGTACATTAGTAATAATAAGCCTTCTAAGGTCCTAGTGTACCCACTGTATCCTAAGCCTTCTACATAATATATCATCTCTTTTCTTCCCTAACCAGATGAATTCTCCCTTCTGCATTTATATTAACTACAAAAAGAAATCCTTAAGCAGTTAAGTAACTATAGATGAAGAGAACCACTAGGTGTCAGTGAAGACAAAATTCTAGTTAGGTGTCATCTTACTGTGACATTTGTGTTTCCTAAATGATATATACTAAATAAGTTTAATTGTTTTGGAGTTTTAAAACCTTTAGAGAGGGACTGGGCCGTGGTTCACTGGCAGAGTGTTTGCTCAGTGTGTGCAAGGCCCTGGAGTTTATCCCTCCTAGCGGGGGAAAGCCTGTAGACAGCAAGCTGCTGACTTTTTTTTTTTTTTTTTTTTCTGTTTTAGCATTATATTGTTTAGAGCAGAGTGGGACACATCCAAGCCACAAGTCCATAGTATTTATGGCCCAGAAAATCATTTGGTCTAGCTTAGCCACGGTAACTGTTACCTTAAGGATGCATTAATTATATACTAATTAAATACCAAATATAGCAGGCTAATTTTTTAAGTTGATAGTTTTGTATGGCCTAAGAATGATGCCATAAATATCCACATTTCCCTTGTCATAAATGTTCCCCCACCCCTGGATGAGGGAGAATCTCTGTTTTGTTTTGTGTTATTTTTCTGAAGTGCTAGGGAATCAAACTCAGGGCCTTGTGTTATACATGCTAAGCAAGTGCTGTCCCAGTGAGCTGTATCACCATCCATTGGTGTCTTTGTGCAAAGCTGACATTTGTCGTGTTTTTAGGATATTATCAACTCAGCTGTGGCAGCATTATTCATCATCATTGTGTCTGTGCTGGCACTGATACCAGACACCACAAAGTGGACAATCTTCGGAGGAGTAAGTGAAAGTCTTTCTAATTTCTTCAAGTTTAACCATAATACAGATTTACTTTAAAAAACAGATATCTAAGTACAGAAAGCAAT
Source organism: Ctenodactylus gundi (assembly GCA_004027205.1). Taxonomy (NCBI): domain Eukaryota; kingdom Metazoa; phylum Chordata; class Mammalia; order Rodentia; family Ctenodactylidae; genus Ctenodactylus; species Ctenodactylus gundi. The sequence goes on from PVKB01004786.1 coordinate 77,055, forward strand.
ACTGTATCATCCGTGGGGCTCCTGGGCTAGTATTTGCTACTTTCTGGCTTAATATTTTATGAGTGAAAGCATGCCTAGGTGAACATAAAAGAATATGTTTCAGACTAGAACTGGAGTTAACCAAATACAGAAGTTTTTACATAGTTCTTGAAGGTATATAGAGTGAGATCAGAGTGAGGAAAGCTGTTACGATAACTTAGCTCTGATAAACCTGATGTCAAAAAAAAATAAAAGAAAAATATGATGGATGAGTTTCACAGCTCTCCCTTTTTTCTTTTTAATATTTTAATCTATCCTTCCTTCTTCAATCCTTTTCTCCTTCCTTTTTTCCCCACATTTTATTGATATGTATACGTGCAAAATTCAAGGTTTACAATGAGGTTGGGCATTTTGTGCACATTCATATCTTGTCAAGGTGACAAGGGCTTTCCCACTTTCCTTTTGTACCTCCCCCTACCCACTTCTACCTCCCTCCTCCCCCCCCCCATCCCCCTCTTTCACTTTGTCTTTCGTCTTAAGTTCCAAAGGAGTTGTGATCTGGGTCTCTCCTATCAGAGAGACCATTCGATGTTTCACCTTCTGCTTCTGACTTACTTCACTAAGATGATGTTCTCAAGTTTCTTCCATTTGCCTATAAAAGCCTCCACGCTGTTGGACTTTGTAGATGCATAGTATTCCATTGTGTATAAATACCACAGTTTGTGTATCCACTGGTCTGTTGATGGGTATTTTGGTGCCTTCCATATTTTAGCTATTGTTAGTTGTGCTGCTATAAACATGGGTATACATATATCTCTGCTATGTGTTGTTTTGGCCTCTTTTGGATATATTCCCAGGAGGGGTGTCACTGGATCGAAGGGGATATTTATTTCTAGTCTTTTGAGAGCTCTCCATTTTCAAGAAAAGGATGCATATCACTTGTTGAGACAGACTATTCTGATACTTCTATTTAAAGATATAGTTGATAGGGATATAGTTGATGTCTGTATGATAAAGGAATGTGGTAGGAAGCCTTGCTACTACAGAATTATTTTGGACACTGCTTGAAAGAAGTAAATTAACTTCATCAGATTTTATCCTGTAAAGAAAGTCAAAATACGAGAATCAAGTCAAGTCATTCAATTATACTTTGATCCAATATTCTTCTGAGATTCTGCTCAAGTTCCAAATCATTTGATTTTTCTAGGTTCTGCTATGGAGAATTAAATCAGAAAGCTCTTCTTTTCTCCTACTTTCTTTTTCTTTTGTAGTATGAACCACTTAGGACAACTGACTACTCAGTCGTGTATATCATAACCCATGGTTTACATCTCCCTTAGCCCCTAAGCAACTTAATGAGGTATCAGGATTATTATAGAAATGAGGCAATTCTGTGACAGCAATTTCCCCACATTGTTTTTCTTTTTACATGTCCTACAAATAAAATCACAAAGGAGGCATGGTGTAGAATAATGAATAGAATCGGTCTTTATTGAGAAGTGAAGGACAGAGGGATAAAAGCTCCCACTATCTGTGAGAGGGTCCCAAGTGGGTTGCCCCCTGTTGGTTTTTAAACAATCTTATTCCTTTCTACTATGAAGAAAGAGGAACAAGGTATAGGATTTACCTTCGTTTACTTATTTGTTCACTCATTCTTGTACTCATTCCTTAAGTGCTGACAGGGTAAACAGCTGCACTATCCCATGTAATAACCACCAGCCTTACGTGCCTACTGCGTATTAGAAGTGGGGCTATTCTGAATTGAGATAAGCTAAAAGTATAAAATACACTTTGAATTTCAAAGATGGACTGCTCCCCCAAAAGAGTGTAGAATATTTTATTAATAACTTTACTATGTTAATAGCACATTAAATAATATTTTGGATCTATTGGGCCACATAAAATATAATTATTATAATATTAAATAGTATATTAAAATTGGGGGGCAGTGCATTTGCATTAAGCTATATACCTGGCTCTTTTCCATGTTTTTCATTTTGAGACAGGGTCTCAATAAGTTACTGAATTGCCCATGCTAAACCTGAGATTCTCCTGCTTCAGTGGATGAGTGCTGAAATTATAGGCACATGCCATCACACTTGGCTAATTTCACTTGTTTTCTGTGCTTTTTAAGTGTTTGGAGAATCTTTATTATGTGACTTAACACTGGTAGCTCACACATTCCTTTTGGATGGTATTAAGCTAAAGCTTGAGTCCTGCATATCTTCAAGTTGCTTACAGCCTAACTCGAGAGACAGACCTGCAAACAGCTGCATATAATCTGTAGAGACAGCACTGCTGGGTACAAAAAGGACATAACTAGCTCCCTATTGCAATTTACTGAGACTGAAAAACAAAAGGTGAAAGGTTCCCAGGGGAGAACCCAACAATGTATAGAAGTGCCACAGTCATGAAAGGATCAGTTTTAAAAGGTATTCAGTGTGGCCAGACTGTAGGAGGCAGTGCCTGGAAAGGTGGGAAAGCAGCTGCAGGAGCCTCTGGGACCCGCGGAGGAGGCCATACTTCCTGATATCTGAAAGAAGCTGACCAAAAGTAGGGAAGGAGTGATGTCTCTCCTCCCCAGCCCAGGTCCTAGCTCTCAGTAGCCACCAGAGTACCTAGAGTTCTAGTTTGTTGCAGTTTGTTCCCTTTACCTCAATTTGACTCCAAAAGTCTGTTTAGAATCCCACCCACAAACATATGAAGCCCCTTCTCGGAGAGTTCACTCCAGCTCTTCAAAGCTTTTATCATAGCCTTCCTGAGCTGGTGTTTGTTTTGGCCCTTTCTCCAGTAGAATTTTGCTTCAGGGAAGTGAAACAGTTGAACGGTGAGAAAGAAATGTTGACTAATAACTATATGTAGTCAACAGGGCTTAAGAAAGAATTCATGCAGGAACATATCATGAGATCAAGACAGAGTCCACACCACCCCAGCGTTATTTCTGCTTGCTTAGTTTATCTTTTTCCTCTGTGCAGGCAAGGACGGGGGAAACTGGGCACTGAGGAGGATAGGATGATAAAGTGGGTTTCCATTTTAGTATTGTGCCTGCCTTTCACAGGAGAGGAATATAGTGGGCAGACCACTTAAAACTTGCATGACAGCAAAAGCAGTTGACAGTGTCTTTCTTTCCAGGTGTTCGGACTTGTGGCAGCAGCGTTCTATATTACCGATGCTATCATTATTTACCAGAAGCTTCTGTTTAATTCAAAAAGCCCTTACCAGAAAAAACCCACTCAAGACAGAAAAGAAGCTTTGTAATTTTTTAGTTAGTACTATTAAAGATATTCTTCCATATATTTTCTACAGTTCTCATTTTAATCCCAGTACGGGAGTTGAAAGAGATTTCCAAGCTCTGCGTCCAAAGCCTCACCTCTCTGCACTTCCAAGGGAGCACCAGCATGGGCTCTGGCTTCCCAGCTGCAGAGCCCTCTACAGGGAAGAATTCTCTGTCACCATCCAACATTGTCCCGGTAACCCATCCTCCCTGCCTGGGTGGCAGCATCTAGGGCTAGGTTGCAGAGATTTTGAATTCCCAGGCTAGGCCACAGCCAGCATTGTTCCCCAAGTGACATTAGTTGTAGCTGATGGGCCCCGTGTCCACAGGCAGCAAGAGCAGAGTGTGCGCACTCTTGAGTGTGCTGGGCAGCCAGCAGATGTAGGGCATTACAGTAGCTCCCAAGGGAGACCCACGCCGCTGTGCAGTACTGTCTAAGGCTAGAGGCGAGCCTGGTACAGCCAAGCATGGAATTCCACCATGCATCCTGAGAGCTCCAAACACCACTGGCCTAGCACGCCTTCACGGGGCTCAGAACAAAGGAAGGCATCCTGCACCTCAGGTCCAGACCAGCATCCTAAGACGTTCAGAGCCCCCAGCAGCCGCAGTTCCTCCTGGAAATTCAGAGTCGTGTGCTTCACAGACTCGATTTGTGTCATGCATCCGGTGCATCCTGAACGCAGGGAACACATCGCATCATGGAGGGCGCCCGCAGAGCGGTCTGCACACCATTTGTCCAAGAAAATAAAACACCATGCTGGTGGCTGGGCCAAAGTCTCCCCCAAATTCAGGGACAGCCTCAGAATTTCTTCTTCTTGCCCACCGGATTGCTGATAATCCTGAGGATGATGACCTACCTGGGTGGATTTGGCAGCAAGGCCTCAGGCCATGGTGCCCACCCAGGGAAAGTGCCAAAGATTTCTTTGCACTTACTTTTGCTTTTCTTTACCCTTCCTCCACCCTCCCTTTGCCCCTGCCACACTCAACCCTAACTATTAAATTTGTCTCTTTCTGTATATCTAATCAGCATAAGAGATAGTATTTGAGATACCTAATGAATTAATAAGCCACCGGCCAATATAATCCAGAAAATGAAGAAGGAAGAGAGAACGTACATTTGGAGACCAGGATGAGAAAATAATCACAAACACTGGTGAAAGTGAAAAGATCTACGGGAGTATTTTGCAAATCTGAGTGGTTTGAACCCAATGGTTGTTGATTTGCTAGGAAAAATATAAATTACCAAAAATGATCCAGAATAGAAAAACTCTTAAGTTACGGTTTAGATCTGGAGAGTCTCCCAAAAGCCACATGTACATATATATTGTGTACTGTTGGGAAGTAGGGCCTGGCTACAAGAGACAGGTGCTTGGGGCTTGGCCTGAAGGGGTGTGTGCTAGTTCCACCCTTCCTCCGGATGTGATTCTGTTCTGCCGCACCATGAGGATCTCTGTCTCCAGCCAGGCTCCAGCCCTGGCACACCCATGTGTTTCTACTGCTACCAGCCACCCATAAATGAACTGAGACTTTCTGAAACTGAACTAAAATCTTTCCTCCCTAAAGTTGTGGATGTCAAGTATCCTATCACAGCAACAAAAAAAGTAAGACACAGACCAATATAAACACAATAAAATGAGCACGTTATCAAGTGCATATCTTTCAAAAATGAATTCGGCCCAGACTTCTCACTCTGTGGTCAGAGCTGTCATGAACCGACCATGTAAGCCCAGGCGGGCTTTGAACACACACAAGCTTGTGCCCATCTTAAGTGGTCTGCTGGGGAAACCCAGGACCTTGTACTTGGTAACTACTGAGCTACGACCTCAGGCCCTAGGCCCAAACTGTTTAAGGATTAATTTATTCAAACCTGAATTCACAGGATAGGGAGGTTTGAAACTACTCAAACTCAAGAAAGAAAAACACTTCTGAATTATTTTTACAAAGTCAGTCTAACTGATATCAAAACCTGATTGAGATCAGAAGAAAAAAATAAAATAGAGATCTTACTTGTACCAAAGTAAAATGTTAAAATTACGGGCTGAGAATGTAGCTTAGTAGTAGATTACTGGCTTAGTATGCTCAAAGCCTTGGGTTGGATCTCCAGCATAGGAGGAAAATTAATACACATTAATGGAAAATATTCCTCAGATATTATTTTTGATGTTTGTTTGTGGTATTAGAGATTGAGCCCAGCTGAGCTATGTCCGGACTCCTCCCTTTTTTCAATTTTATTTTGAGACACAGTCTCACTAAGTTACCTGGCTGGCCTCAAACTTGAGATGATCCTGCCTTGGTCTCCTGAATAGCTGGGATACATACATCTCCATGGCTGATTTCATCAGTATTTTTAAAAACCATGAAGAAACATAAGAATGATTCAATGTTAGGCTCTATTAAAATAATTCATAGCCAGGCAGCCTGGTCATACATACCTGTAAACCCAGCACCCTGGGAGGTTGAGGCGGGAGATCACAAGTTAGGGGCCAGCCTGAGCAATTAGCAGCTTAGTAATACATTGTCTCAAAATCAAAACTAAAAAACAAGTCAGGGATATAGCTCAGTATGAAGACCTTGGGCCCAGTTCCGAGTATCCTCCCCAAAAAGTCATGAAATTAAATAGGGCTCAGAACACGATAAAATTCTGACTCATGTGACATTCATTTCTGATTGCCAAAAAAAAGGAAAAGGAAGAGAGACCAGTGAAACAGGAATACATAGTTCATTGACCTTAAAAAATGAACATTTCATTTCAAAAGTCAACATCGTCTTTAACATTAGAAGTATTCCCATTAAAGTAAGACTGAACAAAGAAAGCTAGCAAACTATTATTCAACACTTTTCTAGAACCACTAGTCATCACAATTAAGGAAAAGAAATAGCATTTGAAGAGACCAAATATAGCATCTCTTTGAGCTGATAAGGTCATAAATCTAAAAAACCATAATTCAACTAGAAAACAATTTTAAACAACATAATTTAGGTAACTACTGAGTTAATAAATATGGGCTGTCCAATAGACAACCAATTAAAATATAGGAAAATATTTCTCACCAACAGTAATGAAAATGATCTAAGTAAGTAAATAAAATAACTGTGAAGCACCTATATGGAAAAAAAAAAAAACTTGACAATACTGGGCAGGGGGGAAAAACACTAAAATAACTGGAAAGTCATACTTTGTTTTCAAAAAGACTAAATTTATAATCTTTCCAAATTATATATTAAAGCCCCTGTTAAAATATCAACAGACTTAGTTCGGGAAACTTGACAAAGACACGTGGAAGGCAGTCTGAGAATGAGAAATGAGAAGAGGCCAAATAATACTCTAATAGAAGGTGAGTCTCCTGTCATTTTTAAAGTAGTAGAGAAGAAACTGGCAACTCAGCGAGAGAGAATAATGTCACAGAGACATCAGAGACAAAGATTGGATGTCAAACAGTGGGAAAGTGCTGGCACTTCTCCATAAAAGATGTTGAGATAACCAACGAACTTTTTATTGTTTGTTTGTTGCTGTTTTTGAGACAGAGTCTCACCATGTAGTCCAGCTCATTGTGTAGCCCAGGCTACCCTCGAACTCATGGCAATCCTCCTGCCACAGCCTCCTGAATGCTGGGATTACAGGCGTGCCACACCATGCCCAGTTTATGCGGTATTGGGGAATCAAAATCAGGGCCTTGAATTTGCTAGACAAGTGCTCTAACCACTGTGCTACTCCTCCAGCCCCAATCAGCAAGCTGTCTGGAAGAAAGAAAACTGAGGCTCCACATCACTTTATCAAAACCAATGCATATTTACCAGCATTTATGCCAGTTGCTTTCTAGAAATGGAAATCATTAACAGTGATTACTTTTAGGGAGAAAGAGTAGGGTTGAGGTAAGAAAAGAGAAAAGGTTATTTTTTTAAACTTTCTGTGCTGCGCACATTTTTATTTTATGCGTGATTATTTTCTTAAAAAGAAATTTTAAAAATAAAAAGTATGTGCAAAACAATACAGGCAAATGCAACATTGTCAGATTCACATTCTGACAATTCGCACTTTCTTTAAATATCCACGCGGGTTGTTATCTTAGCAGCAGTGGCTGCTTTCATCGCTCCAAGTCCCTGAGTCAATTCAGGAAGTCTGCATTGTCCTTCTTTATTCTCTAATATATATGCTGACCCTTCAGCACATGCTGATCTGCTTACATTGGCCTTTACTTGTAAGTGTCCATTTTTATAATTCAAACATAAGCTTAGCTCTCAAGCCCAAGTACTAGTAAGGGCTGTCCTCAACAAAAACAGGTTATCTCTCTTGACCAGGCTCTGAGGGTTAGGATGTTGCCTTGGTCCCAGAGGAGAAATTAACCCCATGCCAGAAAGGCTCTTTGGATGGAGGATAACAAACACACCTGCTTTCTTCCCCGAGTGTAAAGCCCACCTCATAATGGTGTTGAATATATAACACTTTTCAACTTATCCTAATAGATTTTTTTTTTTTTTTTTTTTTTGAGACAGGATCTTGCTCTGTAGCCCAGGCTGGTCCTGAACTCACTATAGAGCCCAGGCTGGCCTTGGACTCAGCAATCCTCCCTCAGCCTCCCAAGTGCTGGGATAATGTGCACCACCACGTCTGGCTTATGGGGTGCTGGGGAATCAAACTCAGATACTTAGCGCTTGCTAGGCAAGCGCTTTAACTCCTGAGCCATTCCTCCAACCCCAAATGAAATTTTGTTATTAGTATATTCGGTAGGTAAACATACTTCTCACTCTCTGCCTGTGAAACGGTACATACTCCCAGTTCTCAAACAACACTCTACAGATGACAAACATCCCCCCAAAGTGAGAGTTGATGTGACAGTTACTGAAAATCCTTTAGGAAACCCTGAAAGGTTGTGAGTCATCCTTTTTTGTGTGTTAAGGGCGAAGTTGCCAGAAGAAAGCATTGCGTACTCTTCTTCCGTAGCTGCCTTCACGCTTATGTTCTTTACCAACTGAAAAATTCCTGAAGCTAATCCCTGAGGTCTGAAACTTGAGAAGCTATGTAGTTTTGTCCAGAGGTAGACATGGGCCCAGCTTTTAGCCTCGTCACCTTATTAGGCTGTTTAACCTTAGACTTCCGTTTCCTGATGTAAAAATTGCTGAAAGGGAAAATTAATTACCCAGGAAGTTCTTGTAACATTTATTGTGTATGAAACTAATACAGGACTTGGCACACAATAAACATTTAACATGCGCTATTCAAAAAAGAGAAACAGCCCGCCATAACCATGAGATACTTGGGGGGCTTTCACCATTCTGTCTTGTACTGTGAAGAATCCTTATTCAGTGCTTGGGCCTCTTCTACATCTCCTGTCCATATGGTTCATTTTTCTAACCTTAAAGGAAGATCATTGCTCTTGAGCTAAAACTCAAATATTTTCCTCGAACGTAGGAGAGATTTTCTGAAAAGGAAAGTCCCACAGTGTCAAGCAACAGGAAGCAGACAAAATGTGAGCAACTTTAATTGGACATGTGGAAGAACCTGTTAGTTGTGGAGAGCTATAACTGGAGAGGTTTCTGAGGGAGACTAAAATCTCTGTCCATGTGTATTTTCAAGAGCAGAAGGCAAATAACCCCTTCTGTGTGGTTAACACCACGCGTCCGATAACTTCTCCTATGTTGCCTTATTTAATGCTTACAATAACGACCCAATGAGGTGGTAGCTCTCCTCCATCCCGACTTACCACATGAGAAAATTGAAAGAAATTTTAAGTTGCCCATGGTAATATGCAGAGGCCACAAAACTCATGTCTGTTTGGCTCAAACTCTTTAGACATTACAATTTATTATTGGGTAATGGCTTCTCTAGCTCCATCCCATCCAAACCCTCCTTCAGCAAGGAATTCAGTGAGACTACATCCTCCTTAAATTCCCTGAACTTCTTGCCTGTATCTTCTTGTTTCTTCACAATTTTATTAACATGTAGAGGCAAAGGTAAGTTGATATCCTGGCATGTGTTTACAGACTCCTTGGGGGCAGGTGACGAGCTCTACAACTCATCTGTGATGAGGAGGCCCAGTGCCTCATGCAGCCTGGGTCAGCTGCCATAAAGCTGGCGAGCTGACTAGAGGCGTCATGGGCAACATGCTGAGACTCTGTCTCAAATAAACAAAAGGAGTTGGAGAGGGCCACAAGACACCATACTTTGCCACAGGAGGCCAGGGACAACATGCAAGCAATGTCCCAGACAAAGAGTAGAGGCTAGAGTTTCCTGAGCAGGAGGTGAGCATCCCATAAGAGGACCTCTTCTCATAGTGGTCACAGGAAACTCAGGCAGCTTTGAAGAGTTACAGGTCCAGATGAGCAGTCTCAGGTAAGTCAGGGCCCCTTGCCAAGTCTGTCTTACGTGAGTGCATTCTCTTTACTTTGAATTTGTTCTGAGAGCCTGGGGTGTAGTGCAAAGCCCCTGCCTCTTTCTTGCAACTGTCCTTGAAGGTACATCCAGGGTCTGGCACAGCACATGGACATGCCTGATAAGCTTCATAGTGAGGAAAATGTCTCACCAAGAAGATAGCCCAGTTAGCCTAATGCTCAGCTAACTAGTAGTACACATACTGAGCAACCACGATTTTGGTCAGATGGTAAGTAAACAAATTGACTTGGAAGTTTTTGAAAAGGTCCCATCAAAATCAGGCCCAAAGTGTTTTCTCTTCTCCTACCCAGTCCCTTCCTTTCTAATCTTTCCTTTCAGATCCTCTGTGATAAGAACATGTGCATATCCAATTTCTCAGAGGGAAAGGAAGTTACCACTGGGTGGGAAGAGAAAGGCCTGACCCCTCAAGAAATGTGCTGGTCTAGTGAGGCTGTTGCCCGCCCTAGTGAGGGTGATGATGACTCAGTACTTCAGAGTGTAAGTGGGCTTAGAGATGGCTTGCCATTAAGCTTAAGCAGTCACTTGGGACCTTATCACAAGATCGGGGGAGAAGCTACAGAGTGCATTGCCCATTTTATACAAGATCCATTCACGAATTCTGTGCAACCCACTAACTAGCACAGCTGCCACTTCCTTTCAGCCCTTCATTCTAGGCAACGTGGTTTAGTTTTTCAAGAGATACAGGATTAGAAGAAGTGGTGATTTCAAACTTAAAGGCTCACAGAAGGATAGAGTTCCTTATGTCCCTGTTTTCATTCTTATTTGACTAAAGGCTAAGGGTGAAAGTCCCCTAGCAGAAGACAGAAAGTCAAATACATCTGAGCTTCAAACTCTCAGCAGGGGAGTCTCAAAGAGTACTGGCTTCAGGCACGAGTGACCCACTGAGATTGCCGGGCTCTACGACCACATTTTGTCAGGGTCCCCTTTGCCCACTTGATGAAGTTCAGGTTTGGAGACCCACACCCAGACACTAGGTGACAGCTGCTCACTTGTTTGACGCCTGTGCCAGAAACCTCTACACTAGGGGAAGGGTACAGCTCCAGCTCTCAACCCCTGTCCTAGTGGGAGCTCTTTCTAATCAGTATGTGTGTGCAGCAAAACTAGCGAGAACCTAACGGTCCCCACACAGCTGGAGTGGGGTCAATATCTTCATTTTTTAGGGTTACCAACTTTATTTATCATAGTCTTGTGTCATGGGCCAATATACCCAGGAACTTTGTATGAACTGGAATATCCCATATTTTAAATACCTACATTATGAAAACTTATTATCCAGCATGGCCACTGATACTGTTTTGGTCAAGAAGTTTTTGCCAATCAAAAGCAATTTTATGTGTCTGGTATTGGAGTCTGAATCCAGGACCTTTGCTACACTCCCAGCCCTTTTTCATTTTTTATTTTGAGATAAGATTTCACTAAATCACTGAGTTGCCCAGGCTCAACTTGCAATCCTCCTGTCTCAGCCTCCAAGAGTGCTGAGATTTTAGGCATGTACCATCATGCCCGGTTTAGAGAGCAATTTTTCAAAGAAGAAAATAATAAACATATTTTTACATAAGACTCTACAGCTATAACAATTCCAAAGCTACCAGCAATGTCTTTACATTTATAAACAACAGTATCAACTTTAAAAGGTTCTCTTAAAATAAGATTAATGAAAAATAACAATTTTGGTGATTTCTGCTCAGCCCCTAGTATGTTTTTGGAGAACTCTAGGCATAAAAGAAACACACAAAAATCACAGTTAGCTGAGTACCAGGAAACGTTTACCACTTGTCAATTTCTATTTTGAATACCACATTTGATGAAACAAATTGTGTTTAATATTTTATATTCAGTGACTTATTAAACATTCAATACTAAAGCATACTTTTTCAGTTATAATTTTACATAATTCTGTACATCTCAGAGAATAATTTGAGAGCTTTATAGAAAATAACATTCAAGTAGCAAATCTGCTTCTCATTTTAGTCACAGTGCATCATGTGAGTCCACAGGGCACTTAGATGAGGGAAATAGAAAGGCAGCGAGGAAGATGATGTTCATAGGGGAAGCAGAAGTCTTACTGCGAGCAGTCAGACTCGGCTGCAACTTTAGCTTGGCCATGATCTCTCTGTCTATCCAGATGGAGCCAATAAAAAGCTGTGTCTAAGACCGAAGGGAAGAAAATGGCTAAGGAGAAGCCTTAGGCGTTCAGGTCAGGTGGTCAGGAGTCCTTGCCAGCTACTCACTGAGCAACCCTTGGGCAAGTTTGTTACCCAGCTGTCAACTGGGGATAATGAGCCTTCGTTAGTTGTGAGAATCAAGGGAGGTCACATATTAACAACTTGGCCCAGAACATAGTGAGTATTCAATAAATGTATGCTACAATAGAAAGCAGGGTATTACATCCGGTAGTCTACTGAGAAGAAAAACATTCTGACAGGGAGTCAAAGATTAGCTGGGCTTAGCCTGCAGTTAGTTTACTATTATTATTGCGTCATTAACATGTTTGCGTTCAAATTCTCAATGATCTACAACCACAGCTAATTTTTATTTTTAAAAATATACACTCTGGTTCTTCGTTGTCAGAATTCTAATCCACACGTTGGAATATCTTGCTTTACATAATCCTTGAGTGCTAAGCTTCCTGTAAAGCTGCAAACCACTGTGGGCAGACTGCTGTGGGCAGGCTGCTAGCTCATCCTGCAGCGCCAGCTGGGACTTTCTAACTACCTGTGCTCCACGCCCCATTCCAGCGTTACCTACCAGGTGCCACCACAGTAGGGTTCTCAAGTTGTAAGTCACACGTGGTAATAGCTCCTTGCTCACAAATCTCAAAAGAAAGGACCTTCCCCTCCTTTGCCACCCTGAGCATACAGGAATTCTGTGCTTTCTGTTCACTTTCTTTTTTCTTTTTTTAACAGGAGACTGAACTCAGGGCCTTTCCGCTCAGCCACATCCTCAGCCCTTGTCATTTTTCCTTTACAGGTAGTCTTGCTAAGTTGCCTAGATGGGACTCAAGCTTACAATCATCTTGCATCAGCCTCACAAAGTTCTGGGAATACAGGCAAGTGTCATGGCACCTAGCCGACCTGTGCACGTTTTGAGGGCAGATATCATTCATCTGTATTTTTTACCTACTCTCATTACACTCCAGAACAATGGTATCTAATGTTTTCAGGTTTCTTATGTTGTTTAATCCTCAGATCAACCCAACCATTATTCCCACATTGAAAATTAGTAAACTACCCAGGCCACATGGTGGAGGCCTGGAATACCAGCACTCTGGGAGGCTGAGGCAGGAAGATTGCCAATTTGAGACCAGCCTGGGCAATGGGACTTAGCAAGACCTTGTCTCAAATCAAAAATAAAAAATGGGCTGGGGATATAGCTCAGTTGGAAGGCCTTGGGCTCAATCCGTAGTACCATAAATAAAAATAAAAAAATAAACAAAAAAAAACAAATTGTCAGGAGATGGTAAAACATGTTCCAGGTCACATGTTTAAGAATTGGCAGGCCAAAAGAGTTTAGCCACAAAAAACACTCTCAAGGTGTTTGTTCCATACCATTTGACACTCCAGATCCATTCTACAGAAAATGTGGAAGACGAATTGGACACCGTACTTCCAGTTCACGTCCTCCTCATTTGGTTGTCCCTGACTGCACTCAGTAGTGACTTGAGCCTTCACTCCACTCCTTGGCAGTTATGCAGTTTTAGGCAATTAACGTACTTCTCTGAGCTTCTGTTGCATCTTTTCTAAAACAGGGACAATGACAAGACCAATTTAGGGAGCTGCTCTGTGGAATTTTGTTCCGTGTAGGACAAAGGCTGAAGACAGAAAATCAATCAACTTAGATTGCCCTTTTTGGGCACTGAGGCACTGAGACCCTGAGACCCTAGACCCAGCTTAACTCCCTAAAGGAGGCATCACCCAGAAAGGCATGTTTCATCCTAGGGCCTTCTAATCTAGAAAGCCATTGCTAGGGCAACAAGCTCTGAGCAGATTCTTTGGTCGGCTCAGTGGGGAGATTAACTCTTGCATTGCCACAAGAGTTAAATAAGGTAATACCTGAAAAGCACATGGCGAAACAAGGCTCTTCATTACAGCCATACGATACGGTTCCACATGCTGAACAGCCAGGCTCCTTTCTGTGCTTAAGCTTGTGCCCCACAGGCTGCCACTGCCAGTCAAGGTGTAAAGACTTGCTCAAATTCATTATGTTGGCCACATGGTGGTTGCTGCCCATACAGTGGTGGCACTAATGCGACTATTGCTCCAACACCAAAGCCCAGTCTCTGCTCACTCAGAAGGAGCTGCTGGCTCCTCTTCACTCTGTATTTCAGCGCACAAAGGAGCGCGTTTGAGCTAGAAGTTAAAGAACCCAATGCTGAAATCTATAATAAAAGACACAACCTGCAGATATGGGAGAAATGTAACGCCGGCCCCTTCTCAGGAAAGAGCAAAAGGCGACAGCATAGGCTTTCAGTCCGGAAAATCAGTCCCTCTCTTCAGATGGGTTCAGGTGTCCCTGGGGGATAGGATTCCCAATTTTACCGAATTCCTCAAGCGTTGATTTTACCTGCAGATTTAAGAGTGGAATTAAGTCCATAAAGTGCTAATCTAAAATTTTACGACCACCAACCCCCAAAATATTGCTGTACTAAGACAAGTGTGTTGTGGAACACAATGCCAATTTTACATTAATTTAAAATAAAAGGCTTCAATGGAAGTATTTCTGGAAGGCCAGTCAGGGCTATTCTCCGAGCCCACTAGGTTTTCGCTTGCTCACTTTCTTCTTCCCTTTAAGAAAAGGCAGACGGAAAAGGCAGCTCCCCACTCCCCCACCCATGGTGTTCTTATGAAATTAAACCCAATTCCGCAAAGTCCTATCCAAGACTTTCAAATTCCATGAATTCATGACTCTTGACTGTCAGAATTATGACTTTAGAGGTCCCTCTTCTTCTTAAAGGAGTGTGTAAAAGGCGTCCAGTTTAAATATTTTGCGAAATTACATATTCGTGTAAAATTGACAGTCTTCAACTCTGTATAGCAGAGCCCTGCGGGACTGATCCACTGACGGGACGGGACGCGGCTGCAGAGGCTCCGGCTTGGAAGCGAGCTGGGACCCCGGGGGCGTGGCGACACGTGCGCGCTGAGCGCGCGCAGGCGCTGGCGATCGAGAGGTGGGTGGCGGCGGTGGGCCAGCGCGGAGTCTCGGCAGATGGGTAGACTCTGGGTCCCTCACAGGTCAGGCCTGAAAAGTTAAGGGCGCGGCCACGGATGGCTCATGAGGCCAAGGGCAAGGCCGCGCCCGCGGCGGGGGCGAAGGGGGCTGCGGGGACGAAGGAGGAGGCGCCTCCCCCTCCCCGAGCACCGGCCAAGCCCGAGGAGGTGCACGCAGGGCGGGCCCCAAAGCCCCGGTGCGGGAGGGGTGCCGCCGCTGCCGCTGGGAACTGAAGGACAGCAACTAGCAGTTCTGGGTCCTGGGGCACGCGGAGGTCAAGATCTTGAGTGCGGTGAGCCTGCTGCCGTTCCTGGGCGGGGCCTTGAGACCCGCCGCTCCCGGTGCGGTGCGTTTCCACGCAGGGCAGCCTGTTGGCCGCGCTCGCGCTGCTGCGGACAGCCGGGGTGCACCCCTTCGTGGTGCTCATCGTCACCATGGAGCTATCCATCTTCGGCTTCTTTATTGTCCTCCACACCTTCGCTCAGAATAAGCACCTGCCCTTCGTCCTGTGGCCCGTTACTGTAAGTGAGGGTGTGGGAATGACTGGTGGGCACGCCGTTCGGGCGTGTGCCTTGGCACCGAGGAAGCAGCCTGGCACGGATAACCGCACTTCCCATACTTGGTGCTCAGGGCCCTGCTGGGGCCCAAGCAGGAGCAGCATGGTTCAGGGACAGAGCAAGGCAGAAAATGCGCCCCAAAACCTTGCTGTGTATTGGGGTGGGGTGGTTTGGTCTCTTTCTGTGGAACAAGACTCGAGGCTTTTTGCCCTGCTTGGGGTGAGGAGGGAAGGTGTAACAATCAGTGCTTCCTACTAGCCCACACACCTGATTGAGACCATTGCAAAATTCAAAGAAGAAAGTCTGTCTCCCCATAAATCAAGACAAAATGAGAATTTAAAAAACAAACTCATTCCTAAAACAGCCTTGGGCCTCCAGTGAATAACCTTCCAAAGGATGTTTGGTTCAGAGGCATGGGCAGCCCCAAACAGTCATGCAGCAGAATGAGGCAGAGGTAGGCAAGGTGGGGAGAGTGCTAACCTCACCAAGTGTCCATATAAAGAAGATATCAAAATGAAGTTTAAAAATGGAAGAAGGAAATGGAAATGCCTAAGAACTAAAATTGATGAAACAGAAAACAAATATCTAGAATATAGATTAATAAAACAAAAAATCTCAATCTTTGAAAATACTAACAAGGTAGACAAAACCCAAGAGAAAAAAAGGAACAAAAGAAAAATAGTACAAAAATCAAGAAGAGCTTTTAAAGATAACAAGAGAAAATATGAGCTTTTTACACTAATAAGCTGGAAGTTCACACAGTTTATTTTCTACAAAAATATAACTTCATAAAAACTGACTCAAAAATTGAGCCATGTGTTACGACACACCGGTGATTTCAGCACTTGGGAGGCTGAGACAAGAGAATCACTAGTTCCAACCCAGGCACTCGCAGATGCCCTCCTCAGGGGCGAGCTCTGGGCTGCTGGGCAGAGGCAGCCCCTGGGGACCTCCCAGCGCACGCAGGCTTCGGAAAGACAGGGACAGGAGGGTCTAGTCACAGCACTGGGCGCCCTCTGCCTCTCTCGCAGCCTCTCTAGCCCTGAACTTCTGCATTCCGCCCGCTCCAACCAGGCCCCACCGCTCCAACCAGGCCCCACCTTGGCAGCATCCACATGCACAGGTTTGGAGGAGACATTACAGATGCAAACCAGAACTCTCAGCAACAAAACTGAGACAGACTTTACACGAAATAAATTGCACCCATCTTAAATGTACGGCCTGACGTGTCTGTCCCCGGGTAGCCTCCCCCCAAAGTAGAGAACATCTCCAGCACCTCTGCCTTAGACAGTTACGGATCTGACTTGTGTCACTGCGGCTTAGTTTTTGCCTGTTCTAGCATATTAAAATGGAAGAGGGTGGGTGCCTTTTTGAATCTGGCTTCTCTCGTTTAGTGGTCCTTACTGTTGTGTTCATCAGAGGTTCATTCCTTTTTCCTGCTGAGTAGTATTCCATTGCATGACCCTCCCGTACTTCATCCTTTCACCTGTATCTGATAAGACACAGGCTGGTGTCTAGTTTAGAGTATCAAAAAACAGAACTCCTGTGATTGTTACGATGTACTGGTTGTTGTACAAACATGTATTTTCATTATTACCAGGTAAATGTTACCCGTAGGTAAAATGACTGGGTCATACAGGCCTAGGTTTCACTTTCAGAGACATTGCTAAGCTGCTTTCCAAAGTGGTGGAGTTGACATCACTAAAAGCAGTAAAGTCCTGACACTCTCCACCCTCACGCTGCGTGGGGCCCTCTGCCTTCGGAAGCCACTAGAAATAGGTGTATAGTGTTACGTCATTGCGGTCTTTTTTGGATAGCTAGATGTCAAGTCGTGCTAAGCATCTTTTCGTGTTCTTTGTTGGGCATTGTACATCTCCCTTCATGAACTGTCTGTTCAGGTTTTTGGCTTATTTTAAAAACTGTGATGTTTCCTTCTTATTTAGTCATAGTTCAGGCTATGTTTTTCGTAACAGCTGAGAACTGGGTCCTCCTCTCTCAGAACACGGAATCGTAAGTAAACTGCACCACCTGGCCCACCTCGGCTCTGTCAGGCCACTTGCCTCCCTGCGGTCCTGTAACACCATCTGCCTGACTGTCTTCTGAACCAGCCAGGAATCATCTTATTTCAGAACTCTTTGGAGGGGCTGGAGGAATGGCGCAGTGGTTGAGGTGACTGCCTAGCAATCGCCGAGGCCCTGAGTTTGATTCTCCCAGCATAAAGCCAGGCGTGGTGGTGCACGAGACCGTGATCCCAGACCTCAGGTGGCCGAGGCGGGACTGCCATGAGTGCAAGGCCAGTCCGGGCTCCACAGTGAGTTCGAGACCAGCCTGGGCTACAGAGTGAGACCCTGTCTCAAAAAAAAAAAAAAAAAAAAAAAAAAAGAATTATTTAGACTCTTTTAATACTTGCTCTCCTGACTCCCCAAAACAGCTGGCGATGCCCCACACCCTAGGCTTCTAGCTGTTGTTGAATGAACAAAGGAAGGCTTCTCTGAGGAAATGACAGTGCACTATAGTCCCTGGGAAGTAAGGACTGCATAGACAAGGAGAAAGCAGAAGGGGCAGCCCGAGGGAGGGAGCGCCAGAAAGGACACAAACTGTAAGAATGCTGACGACCGGGCGGGCGAGGAAGGGAAGGAGCCCAGAGTTCGCGTCTTGCCCAGGCCAGACCCGAGCAGGGCTGGAGGCAGCCGGGCCTTGTTTTGTTTTGCTTGGGGAAGGGTGGAAGTGCCCGGGATTGGTGACTTAAGCATCCCTACTACTTCCCCGGCAAAAAGCCAAAGGTCCTTAAAGGGCCGCCACAGCGGTTCAGGGGGCAAGAGCAGGTGGAGGGCCGACGTGGAAGGAGGGCAACTCCCGGGTCTTTGGCTCCTGGCAGCGCCACGGACGCGGGAGGCCTCTGTGACTGTGGACAGGGCTGGGCTGGGTCTTCGTGACCCCTAGGTGCCCTGGCGACTGCGTGCGAGGAGGGGAGGGGCGGGAGTGGGGAGAAGGAGGAGAAGAAAGAAAGGGGAAGGGGGGAGGGCGGAGGGGGGAGCCCGAGGCCGAGGGGGCCCCTCGCGGACGGGCTGGGCGGGGCTGCAGAGCGGCCCGGCTCAGCTAGGAAGTCGTGGGGGGCGATGGGGCGGAGCGCGGAGCGGAGGCCCCTCCCACGCTGGTGCGGGCGGGGCGTCCGCAGGGGCCGGGCGGGGCGGCCCGGGGTCCGAGGGGCGGCGGGGCGGGCCGGGGGCGGGCCGGGGGCGGGGATGCGCCCCGCGCCGAGACTTTCGCCTTTTTCTCCTTCCGCACGGCCGGAGCGTCCGTTTCCCTCCGTGGCGCGGGGCGAGAGGGAGGGAGGCCGAGGCGCAGCCCCGCGCCGCCGCCGCCATGTGGCCCCCCGAGCCCGAGCCGGGCCCCGCGCCCGCGGCTGCCGGCGGCCCCCGGCCGGGGCTGCGCGCCCTGCTGCCCGCGCGCGCCTTCCTGTGCTCGCTCAAAGGCCGCCTCCTGCTGGCCGAGTCGGTGAGTGCGCCCGCCCCGGCCCGCCCGCCGCCGGGGCCGCCCCGACGCGCGCCGTGGACCTCGGGCGGCTGCGCCCCGCACCTCCTGGCTTCGGCCGCCCGCCCCGACGCGCGGGGCCGGCTGCGTTTGGCCGGCCCGAGCCGCCGGCCGAGGCGGGGACCGCGCTGATGTCTAGGGCCCCGCGCCCTGCGGGGCTGGGCGCGGCCGGCCGCGGAGTCCCGCGCCGGCGGGGTGACCTCATCCCCGCTCCCCGCCCCCGCCGGCCCCTTCCTCCTCCCCGGCCCGCCGGGCTGGCTTCTTTGTCCTCCCCGCTCGGGTGATGCCGCGCGGCCGCTTTGGGGCGGGGACTGCAGTGGGGACCGGGCGAGGTCCCCAGTAACTTCGCAGCGCTGGCCTGCCCACTGCGGGGTTCGGGGCCGGGGCAGAGGGACAGAAAGTATTGGAGACATCTGGAGGATTCGACAGGTGGCTCAGATGCGAGCCGACGGAGAGTGAGAAGGGTGGGGGTCGCAGGAAGGAGTCTGCACCCCAACACAGGTAACGGGAAGGTGGTCCTGAGTCACCAGCCCAGCCCCTCGCAACGGCCAAATGAGGCTCTAGGCCTAGGCCGATCCTGCAGCCCGGCCCGGCCCACCCTGGGCACCTCTGGGAGTTAACGTCGGTGGACAGACCTTGAATTCACCACCCGCGGGTGGATTTCAACCCCGCGGTTCCAGGAGGACCCCCCAGCTGGGAGCCGGGCCCGCGGGAGCACGGAAGCAGACGGGCCGCTGGTGTCAGGAGCCCGGCCTGGCAGGATGCGGAAGGGAAGAGGACTTGAAAAGGACAGAGACCCCGAGTTAGGCTCGGGTTGGGGCAGGCACAGGGACGGGACTGGAGTCGGGCATGGGGTTGTGGACAGGAATGGCCGTGGTTGGTAGCCTTCCTGGGAGGTCCTGGCAGCCTGTCGGCTACCCCGCGGCCATGTGTCCCGCGTGTGGGGCTTTGGAGGGAACCCTGGGCCCCTTGGGGTCCCCTGCAGCCACAGGGCTCCCTGCGGGCTTCTGGACGTGCCCCACGAGGCCCTCGGCAGCTCACCTCTGGGGTCACCCAAGCTCCTGAACCATGCCATGCTCAAACCCAGCTGTGGTGACAGAAAATAGGGTAGGCGAAGGCCTCCAGTGCCGCAGGCCAGTGCCCTGGGTTCAGATTCCGGTGGCCTCTGACTAGCTGTGGTGCCCAGTCGGCTTCCCCGTGAAGAGCTGTGAAGTGCGTGGTCCGTGGGGGTGGTGACCGGCAGAGATGACAGCCACGAGGCTCAGAGGCACTGGGCACGGGGTGACCGCGCTCTTGGTCTGCAGGACCAGTTGGGAAGCCTCCTCGACGTCTGTAGTGCAGACTGTGGGGAAGACTGCAGTCCGGAAGGGCCTCAGAATGGCTGTGCCCAGATGTCAGGGCCACTGTGCCCTCTCCTTCCTGATAGATCTCTTATGATCTAGGAGAGTTACGTCATCAGCGCTTCTGCACCCAACTCCTAGATGGGACAGAGGTTAACACTTAACTGGATTCACTTCCCTTCTTATCTGTCCAGTTCACTTTTGTCTTGATGCTTCCGAAGTAAATCGCAGACACCAGTACCTGCCATGCATGTGCCTTTCAGAATGTGTGTATTATCTAAAGTTCAAGATTTGGACCAGGGCCGGAGGATTTTGATTTTTAGCCCAGCCTGGGCAACTTAGTGGCTTAGTGAGAACCTGTCTCAAAACATTAAAGTGCTGGAGATGTAGATCAAGGTGAAAGCCCTAGTTTCAGACCCCACTACCACCACCAAAAAAAAAAAAAAGATTTTTGTTTTTTTCAGTAAAATTTACATGCAGTGAAAAGCACAAAATTTTAGGTGTTGGATGTTACTTTTTGAGACCAGTTGTTCTTTAGCTTTATTTAGTCCCTCCCTGGTGGGCACCTTCTGAGTTAGGTGTATCCTGCCATAAACCCAGTGATGGGAGGTCGTGAGTAGCCCCAAAAAATGACCTGGAAAGGCCGAGAAGCCTGGAAAACAGGGACTTCAAGAGTGGATTGTGTGTGGTCAGGACTCGGGGCCATGGCCAGGAGGACTGGGACCCGCACAGGTGTAGGCCAGGGCCTTGTGATGGCTTTGGTCCAGGCTCTGCTGATCCCCCCCCCACTTCCTGTGAACAGGTGGTGACCCCAGCGGGGGCCTCCCTGCCCCCTGCCTGCAGGCCCCCCCCAGAGGGCAAGGCAGGAAGAGGCTCTTACCCGCCCTCCCCACAGGGCCTCTCCTTCATCACCTTCATCTGCTACGTGGTATCCTCGGGATCTGCCTTCCTCACAGTGCCGCTGCTGGAGTTCCTGCTGGCCCTCTACTTCCTGTTTGCTGTTGCCATGCAGCTGAATGACAAGTGGCAGGGCTTGTGCTGGCCCATGATGGTGAGGACCCAGGGACCCAGAGGAAGGGGTTGGCTGTGGTGATGTTTATGACAGAACAGAAGGTGAAGAATTTATAGTTTCACCTTTTGACCCTACCTGTCTTCAAAGCACTAGAAGGGTGGTTTGCAGCTGGGAGGCTTCAGATAATCCAGGCATTCCCTCCCTCCAACCCAGGAAGTGGCGGGACTTGGAGCGGGCCTGAAAAAACCTGGAGAGGAGGCCCTGATCGCCAGGTGGCGCTGTTGCCTCCAACAGATCTTGGAGGAATGCAAGTCAGCCACAGGAATTTAAGCCATTTCCAGCAGCGAGGCGGGTTAACTGAGGACTTGCCGGGCTCACTCAGCCCTCAGCAACCCTGTCTGATCACCTGTGGGCCCCACAGACCTTCAGTGGCCTTAGCTGAAAGAAATCCATCACAGAGAAGCAGCAGCAAAGGCTGGATTTGAACCCTGGCCTCTCTATTTTACCTCCAAATGAGATTGGGGCCTGTTCAGGGTGATATGGCCACAAACCTGACTCTGCCTCCAGGAACCTTGCCCCTACCTGGGGATGGCTTTCCCCACTTTGGGCATGAGTAAGGAGAAACCATGATCCGTAAGTCAGTCTGCCGCAACTGTGTGCCAGTGAAGTGCAGGGCCAGGTCTTCCTTCTGGAGAGCCAGAAAAAGTAGGTGACCAAGTTCCTGAGTCCCACCCTGCTGCCCAAGCCGCAGAGCAGGCTGCAGCCTGTTTAACCGCCATCGTCTAAAAGGTAGAGAACATCAGGTTTGCTGGACCAAGGACAGGGCGGTGTCGGTTGTTGGCAGTCTGGAGGACAACTGGAGGTCAGGGGCCGGGACAGCAGGGCGCTATGGACACGGGGCCTGAGGATGGGTTTGTAACCAGGCTGCCGGGCCCCTCGGGCCGTACGACTACAGGGAGCTCAGGGCAGCGTGGCCATGCCCCTTTGTCTCCAGGACTTCCTGCGCTGTGTCACCGCTGCCCTCATCTACTTCGTCATCTCCGTCACAGCTGTCGCCAAGTACTCCGATGGGCCTTTCAAAGCAGCTGGGGTAAGCAGCTGGCCTACCCTTGTCCCCCTCCTGAATTCAGACGTACCTGGGAAGCTTCCTCGGCGTGGGACCTGGGAACATCTTTTTGCTTGGACTCCTGGGCTCCCAAATGTGTCTTGGCAACTCCAGAGTCCTCTCTCGGGGATGTGCTTTGCGTTAGGTTTTGAAAGGCTAGTTTCAGACCGGATTCATAGCTCATTCTCCCTTACCCAGAGCTGTGCGTATCCACACAGTCGTGAGGCGCCTCCGCAGGCGAGGCCTCCTGGACCCCAGACTTCTGGTGACACATTCCATCCGTCCTGTCCAGTGTCCCCCTTCCCCCTATAAGCTCTACATTCATCCCACAGGTTTTTGGCTTCTTGGCCACCATCGTGTTCGCAGTTGATTTCTACCTGATCTTTAATGATATGGCCAAATTCCTCAAGCAAGGGGACTCCACAGACGCAGAGGAGACTACAGCCCACAGGACAGAAGGTAGGTGGCCTCCTGAGGGTCTCTGCCGGGAACCCTGCTGATCGCCCTTCACCTGGGGACACTTAGCCAGTCTAAAACCTAGGCGGAGGAACAGGAAGTATTTTTACAGCCTCACTGTAAAAAGATACGTTTATCCTTCATATGACAATCACAAGGCTAGCCAGCCCTGCACAGGTCCCCAGGCTTTCCAGCAGGGGCAGGCTGGGCACATTCCTGGTCTTGGGAAATCTGTTTACCTGGGCCCCCAGGGCCAGGCACCGAGGCTCTTACCTCCACCACAGCCCAGCAGCTAAACTTAGGCAAGGTGAGACTTATTTTGGTTTTACTTCCAAGAGAAATAAAACTCCACAATCAGATCAGAAAGGCCATATATCGTCTCTTACGTTCAAAAAAAGACAAGCTGAAAGTTGAAAGTCTGCTCCTTCAGCCTGTGATGGCACAGCTATGCCACTGTCACAGCTTTAGGGTGCTTGCACCCTGTGCGGGGGTCCTGCACAGATTTGCCAGGAGGCTCTCCATCTGGTTTGAAGCTGTGGCTTCCCTTAGTCACAGCCCGGCGAGGGGCAGAAGGGCAGGACATGTAGAGATGCTGACTGGGGGGTCCCGCTGCAGGGGCCCAAGGCCTTTCGACCACCTTTCAGCCCCATCCTCTTTACACCCTTAGGTAAACTTTAAATAGGTTGTGCCACCACTGACCGGCATTTTGGAGACTTTGCTCCTGAGCTGATGGGATGTTCGGCTTAGCGTCAGACTCAACTCCAGCCTGGGTTCTGTGTCCTCATGATGCCACCATATGCGCGGTCCTAGGGGTTTGCAGATAGGAGCTCACTGCCCAAATAGGATGACATCACGAGATGAGTAGGAGTGGACACAGCACTCCTGTGCCATCCCATGGGGCCAGAGCACATGTCAGGGAAGGTCCAGATGGGGCGGCAAGTGGGGCTGCAGAGTGTGGATGAAGCAGCTGAGGGTGCGGCAGCCTAGTGGAGGTGACCCTGGAGCTAGGTCTCGATGGGTGTGGATGAGTGTGTGGGCAGAAGGAAGGGGGCGGGTGGAAGGAGAGAGCAGGTGCTTCCATCCAGGCCGGGTGCTTCTCTGGGCAGGCTGGCAGTGCCCAGGAGGGGCGGTGCAGGTAGACACACCTATTCTCTAGGGCTCCCAGGCTCTGCCTTGGAGTCAACCGTCTCCACTGAGTGCAGCTGGGAGTCCCAGGTGATAATCAGCTGGTTGGGTTTAGGAACGACCAGGTTCCCAGCAGCTGGGCTGCAGGGGCCATAGGCATCTCTGACGCCCGGAAACTGCCCTCCTGCTAAAATTGAATGCTTCTCAGCTTGTCTACCTAATGCTGTCGCAAATATGAGGTCAGATGTTCCTAATTGTCCTGTGGCAAGTGCCCCAACAGCCAACCTAGTCGTCAAGTTGTAAATGTCATGGAAGGTACAGATTTTGAATATTTTTTAATACCTGAAAAATCTATATATAAATAAATATACATACATACACATTTATACAAATATTTATGTGTATTTACCTGTATATGGTTATTGCAGTGGAAGTTAGATGCAAATATAGCAAAATCCACATAATTTTATGGAGCAGCCCTGGCACAGGTGAGGGGAAGAGCCAGGTTTGAGGAGATTGCCCAAGCACGTGGGGAGACGCCAGCTGCCCTGCTGGCCCTGTCCTGAGCTTAGTCGTGAGCCAGCACCAGCACAAGGACACGCTAGGATTCTAAGAGTCAGAGGTGGCCGGGGAACATCCACAGTAGTAACTGCGGTGGGGCCGGGTAGGAGGTGTGGAGCGGTCTTCCTTACTGTGGTAAGGTGCTGCAGAAGGCTGTACAGGAAAATCTACCTATGTGGGATTTCAAGTCACCTTACTGGCAGGCCAGTAATTATACAGCTGTTGGTGACCAGTCTGAAAGAAGTATGGGGATGGAGGTTAAACTTACAAAATAGCTTTTAAAAAAAAAAAAAAAAGCTTGCTGGCTTTCTAGTAGCGTGGGAGACAAGGATTGGGACGCAGAGGTACATTGGGGCATTCCCAGGTAGGGATAGAACCAGAGGAAGGAGCGTCAGGCTTCAGACTCAGATGGAAGTGCCCCCACCTCACACCGGCACCCGGAGGTGAAAGGGGCACCTGTGAGGGGTCCCAGGCTCTTCTACCTCACTCCAGCCAGCAGATGCCCCTCCTGGTAGAATCTAGACTCAGCTGCCCGGGCGCCGGGCTCCTGCCAACACCCTGGCGTGCTTCCCCAGACTGTCCCCAGGCGCCGCTGCCCTGGAGACCGCTGCCCGGCATCTTCTGTGCTTGCCTTTCAGAGAATTCCAGCTCTGACTCTGACTCTGAGTGAAAGCCTGCCTGTGCCCAGCAACCCGCGCCGCCAGGAGCCTTTGCACCTGCGCCGTCCTGACGCAGCCACTGGGAGCATGGCCAGGGACGCTGTGTGCAGGGAGGGAGGCTCTCGGAGCAGGCCTCCCCGAAGCCCCCGGATTCTGTGCCTGAGCCCAGCATGCAGGACTGCACCCTTGGCGTGGCATGGTTGAACTGCTGCGTGCCAGGGCACCTCCCCAGTTCTGTCCCATAGACCTTAAGCTTTTCAGCATCGTTGCCAAAAACAAGTACAGCAAGACACAGCAGCCCGCCAGTGTCCCCACCTGCGATAGTGAGTTCACACTGCAGGGTCGAGGGGAGGTGGGAGGACTGTCTGTGTCTCATTAATAATAGCAACAGACACAGAAACTGCTGCAGGCCCCAGGGTCTGTCTGCATGGGGCACCCCAGCTCCTGCACTTTGTCAAGAACAATCCTTTTAAGAATCTTGGTCAGGGAACACAAGTTGCTTCTTGTCTGTTGGAAAACAGGGAGAAAACCGCATTGGCCTTAACTCCTAGGCATGGGTCTCAGCACCCATACCTGGTATCTCATGCTCCAGAAACTGTCTTCAGGTGAGATGACCATTCAAGGGCTAAGACGTAAAGAACAGCTCACAGGCTCACTTACCAAAGCCAGCAGACAGAGGGAACCAGTCAGTGCCACGGCAGTGACCACATCTAGACAGCTGGGCAGGCCCAGCCAAACTCCTTCCTACAGGCGAGTCCCTGAGACCCTGTGGTTACCAGGGCAGGTCTGCCAACCCCCGCCCCCCATGGGACATGAAACATGCCTGCATTCACGTAAGGACTTATACTGTGTATGGATCTTTAATGAGATTTTTATAGCTTAAAATTTTTTGTACAAAAGCAGTTTAAAAAATGGAATTTTCTGTGACTAAGAGGCCTTATGAATGAGCCAAGTCCTAGGCCCATATTCTGGCATTTGTAACCTTATTCTTCTCTTGCTTATGAATCTCCTTCCCTGAAAAAAAGCCACCATGAATTAAACCAGACTGACTACCTGCTTGGCGTGTGAGTGACAAACAACCCATCTGCCTCCCAGAAGAGTAGCATGCAGTCGGAGATCCCACTCAACACAGACTAGGAACACACAGGGAGCCTGGCGGCTTCCGAATTCAGCAACACGGCAAGCACACTGGTACGCGTCTGACTAGAGCCAGGTCTTCTTATTTAATCATATAGCTAAGGAAACAGAAATAGTAGGTAACTAGCTCAGGGCCCCTCACTCATATATGGGGCGACATCCCACAGCAGCCAGAACCTGGGGCTTTTCGTGTTTGGAAACTGGTTGTAGAAGGGGCCTCAGGGCTGCGGTGTGGGAGGACCCTGGGTAGCATCTGGCCTGGACCCGTGGGAAGACAAGGCCTTCTGCCCCACCTGCTGCACACCTCGCGTGGAAGCTGAGGGCAGCAGCCAAGAGGCGTGTGCGGTAGTTTGTGCCCAGCAGAGCTCGCATCATGGAGGCCTCATTTCCCATGGTGGGCATAGCTGTCCACTTCCAGAGCAAGCCTGTAGGTCCACAGCCTTTTGGAGAACAAAGGAGATAAAACAGAAGAGACAGCAGTATTTTTACATGTCCATTTATTAAACAAGAACTCCTTCATGACAGTTTAATACAATATTTATTAGCGATTAGTGTTGAGAAAATTATTTCCCTCTACATACAAAAATACAGATTTGAATGCTATGAAAACAACTGAGACAAGTACCATGAAAAATTGGTCCTTCGATAGAAATGAAGAGGGAAGACTGAGAGCAGTGAGGCTTTGCCTGCTGTCAGGGACAGATGGACAGGAGCAGGTGCTGCAAGACCCCCGTTCCAAATGCACTGGGCCAGACCCACGATCCAGCCAGACCTGGGGGAGGCCAGGATGGGAGGCTGCCAGCAAGCAGCTTGAACCAAAGTTGTCCAGTGGCCATCACCTCTGAATGCCTCACAGCTGTGTGCATAAACTGCCAAAGACTTCAGAAGCAAGGTATGACTATTAACGGTGCCTCTCAGAAAGTGTCACCTGGTGAAACATCGACATGTGATCCTATCGGAAAGCTACTTAGCTGTCTGAGTGCACTTCTTTTGTTATCACAGAATTACATGTTGTGACTTTTCACAAGGATAAAAATAAAAAACTACAATTTCATGTTTCAGTAAATCCGTACCTACCTTCCACCATGGCTCAGCTAGTTTACTCAACATTTTCCTTGCCAGAAAATCTGAAGGAGCTGCAAGTATGCCTGCGTTTGGTTTTACCCAGCTCCTCACAGCAGGGGCCCCACTGCGTTCAGACCCAAAGCCCACCAGTGCACCCAAAACCCCATGCAAAATCTGAATGCAGGGTGTGTGACCAGAGAGGGACTATGGCATTCCCAGGAAGCAGGCAGTCCTGAACCAATCCTGAAAGATGCCAAGACAGAGGACAACCTCAAGGTCACAAGAGGAACAGGGCAAGGAACCAGATGTGGGCTTTTTCACCATGTCAGACCCAAAAGAAGGGGAAGTCAACACGAATTATACTTTCTTTTTCAATATGGAACCACTATATTTGAGGTGAGTAGTGGCTTTTCAAAGTAAGCAAATGGTTAAGCAATGCCAAATGCAATTATACTGACTCATTATTTCACAGAAATTTACTCTTAGACTTCTTAAATAAGCAGAAACAAGATGTAGGGGAGATAGGAGTAGCCAGGGAGATTATTTTGTTCTCTTTTTTTAAATACATATGAAATTTAAAGGGAAAATGGCCCAAACCTCAAGACCAACATTGTTGAAAACAATATTAAAAGGACACAATCTAAAATCATGCTACAAAAATAGTGTTATCTGTTTTAAGTAAATGTACATCTTTTTTCCCAAACTCCATGATTGACGAGAGTGCTTATGTGACACATGGAAGGCACCAAAGGTGAAGTGATAATTTGTCTTAAAATATACAAAGACAGAATTGCCTACTTTGAAAAAAAAGTCATACCTATAATAAATAGTTTAGTGTTTTTGCCATAGGTTTCTGAACCCCTACAAAATTCAACATATACAAACAGTTATAATCCCTACTATGCTTAGAGGGAACCATGTCAGAATTGTAAAATGGACTGGTTGTATGCAAATAGGTTAATTTCATCATGATTTGAAAAATCAATTTTTAAATGGGTTAGGAGTCAAAGTAGGAGGCAGGTGGCCCTCCGTGGGCCTCAGTCAGCATGGGTCCGTCCCAGGCACCCTGCTCTTGTCCTTGCCCTCACCCCTCTGGACAAGCCCATTCCCCCTTAATCTTTGCATTGCTCACTTCCACAGAGAAGGAACAGTCTTGAAACTCAGAAAATGGACTCTGGAAAGTCAGGAGAACTGGGCCAATGGAGGGAAGAAGTCCCCAGTTAGGCCTGGTCTGGTCTCCTGTGTACCAGATCTCCCCACCACCCCCCCCCCCATCTCATTTTAATCTGGCAGCTTTCCTATTTGGAAAAAAAAAAAAAGTGCTTCCTATTGGATGTCAGCAACATCTTCCAAAGACAGCTTGATTTGATAATTTCAGATTATTACTGAAATCCACAGAAGTCATTATCAGGATTTTGTTGCATACCAGCTCTCTTTTCAGGCACAATTATGTAAAGAAACTCTAGATCTTGCCCTAACTCTCATCAACAAAGATAATAGGGGGATCTAGACATGTTTTTACCATACCAAGTGAAATCATGAGAAAGTTTTGGTAGCTCTCCAGAATCCGAGCAGTGTTAGCTCTTAACCAGAGGCTGTCACCCGAAGTCTCAGCATAAAAAGTGTGAACAACAAACTAACCTGCTGAAATAGGTCCTGTATTTAAGAACCCATAATCTAAACTTTAAGCAAGCTGCCGTGATTCAGTATCAGTGGACTTATGGGTCAATGTTTTCTTTACTTCTATGTTTATGTAATAAGAAAAACTAGAAAGAGGAAAATATTCCAAAGACTGAAAAATTGTATTCAAATAGAAAAAATATATTCCAGACAAAAGAAAAGAAAAATGTAGGATTTTCTCCTGTTTTAAGCCAAAATCATATACAAATGCTATTTACTGGCATGAAAAGGCCAATAGAAACAGAATGATGGCGCAGACCTACAATCCCAGCCCTGCGGGGGGCTGAAGCCGAAGGATTGCAAGGTCAAGCACAGCCTGGGCAATTTAGCAACTTGCCCTGTCCCAGGAACGAAAATAAAAACTGGGCTGGGTGGGGGAGGTCCACCAAGACACTCACTTTCAGAAAAAATTCTTACAGCTCTAACAAAAGGTATTTTCTTTCAGAGACAGTTTCTAAACAAAGAAAGCATATAAGACCAAATATCTCAAATTACTTCCTCAGCCAGATAAATCTTAGAATTTTAAAGATATCTGCTGAAAAGAAAACTAAAGATTTTATAGTCAGGAAGGCTCACTAAATGCAAGAGTGGCCCTGCTGGATCTTGTGTCCTGCCAGGGTCACACCTAAGCCAGTCTGTTACCTGACTGGATGGCAGGAGACGCACAGCACCAAGGAGTACCGGTCCCCACATTCATCTCTTTCCCTCAAGCTGATTCGGGAGCACGGTATTCTTCTGTAGACAAGGGCATAGGCAGGCAGTTAACACATTTCCAAGGCAGCCTGGAGTGGTAACCATGTACGGCCATCAACAGCCACCTCCTCCCTCTTCCTCACCTGGCACCAAGCCTCTTACCTAGCTGGGTCTAGTGGCTCTCCTAAGAGTGGGTGCTGATAGAACAGACCTGTCAAAGCAAGAAACCATGGATCCTGCAACTTCACAAGGAACAAAAGGGCTGGGAGGCTTCACAAGATAATAGCAGTCCCTGGAGTCAGATACAGCTTTTTCATTCTGCTCATGAAAACCAACTAGCAGCTATTGGCCTAGAAAGTGTTGTTCTTTCTGCTACCTAACTAATGTCATTATGGCTTTATGGCCAAGATCTAGAGAAAATGGCATTCAGGTCGTAGCACACAGACTTCATGGTTGTTTGTTGTCGAACATGGATGACATGGAAGTAAATTCCAACATACCATCACTGGCTTGGCCACTAGTCTCCATACGGTATTTCTCTGTTAGTATAGGTCTTGAGACTAACGCACAGAAAGTCAGGCACAGATAGAATTCGACTTGGTCCACCTCTGAGAGCACAGATGAAAGATTTTCTTCTAAACAGTGCATGTGAATCTTAAGACGACATGAGTTTTGAGGGCTGAGAGTCACTCGTGGGCAAGCAAGAATTCACATACATGCACAGACAAAAGTAACAGCTTCATCTTCCTCAGAGACCATCTGTGGTTTACCTCAAGTCTCAATCACTAGGAAAGCTTCACGAAGGCAAATAAACCTGCAAACCTGAAAAAAATCAGGAATGTTTTCGACTGAGCCTTGATGCTGTCTCATCCCACACAAGGTGAAGATCAGACACCTACCTACAGCTTTGCCTGAAAGTGTGAGCCTTCTAACCAGGGAGAGTAATACAGCCCCCAGGCCAGTCCTCACTGGTGTTCCAGCATGGACTGCCCACACAGGCTCCTTGGCTCATGATCACAGACATGGCACTGGGAGTGGGCAGGCTACTACATTTTTTTATGCTACTACTTTTTTATAGACAAAAAGCATCTCCCCTGATGGCTTTTTTAACTGAACTTCCCTGTTGTAACGCTTCCCTTTCTAGAGTGCCAACAGGTGTCTTCATGATCGTAAGACTGTGTGAAAGGGAAGGAGCACTGCCCTCCGTGCCTTTTGTCAACATGAGGCGAGGTAGAGGAGAGTCAGAGGGGAAATAAAAAGCCAACTGACCACATCACTGCAAAAGTAAACGTTCTCTGAAGGCAGTGCGGTTTGCATCCATAAAAACACCAGAGATTCTACCGTGTATCACCAGGACACCCGGTGGACACCACACCTACATTTCCTTCAAGATTTGTTCTAAGTTCTGTGAAAACCAATTCATCCCACCAGAACACAAAAGAAAACAAGTTGCTTATCCTTAAAATGCCCCAAACCTAAGTGACATTGGTCCATACTGGCTCTATTAAGTGCAAAAATGCATTTCCTTCAATGTACAAAGATGTCCTTGTAAGGTCTCCAAATCTAGACTGTCTTCCATCTGTACAGAGGCAGCATACGAAAAGCACAGCTATCTTTACGTTCATGGTGGACAACTAACTGTATTCCCTTCATCTCACTGCACTGTACGTGATAAGACGTAGGACCGTGGCCTGCACACATCACAGCATTTGGCCACTTCCCATTCTCACAGGAGCTAGTTAAATAGTACTAGGAAATACATTTACATAAACCATGAGGAAGCCTCATGACACAAAGGATATTAAATAGTTACAGGGACATAAATAATTCCAAAGATTCTATCACTAAGATGCAAGTTAATTCATAAGTCTCTCTGGGCAAAAGACACCATCACTTGTTATCATCCCTCAGCGTCTACAGTCTTGGTGGGCTGCAGACCTACTTCTCTGTCTTAACAACACACCCTCAGAAGGCCAATCAGCAGTCTCCTTTTACCGGATAATAAGCTGGTTTTATTGAAGTGCCTCAGGAAAACTTTGCCCCCAATCCTGCCTGAATGGTATTCTTTTTTTCAGTCTTACTTCAAAGGTGGCCTTTTATTGAAGCCAAGTAACATGACTCCCAAAAGATTTCTGATAAAGTTCAGGGTGGTCCTTCCAAGTGGGCTCCATCTCACACAGGCTGAGCCTCTGTGACTTTTAAGCAGAATTCTCAGGGAGATAAGCCCAACTTTGAATATTCAGACATACTTAACAAATGCACAATAAATATGTAAAATGAATAAATTCCTGATGTCATCAGTGCCCATCACTATAACAGGCTCAGAATTTGTGAAATATGATGTGTACTGACTCATAAAACATGGGAAGAAGGCTCTGTCAGCTACTCTGGGCATGAGGCCCAGCTGTGGCCAGGCCAGGCTGCCCTCTGTGGGAGAAGAAAGGGCATGTGACCTGGGCTGTGTCTGGGATAGGACTGTAATCGAAATGGACTATAAAATGCCTGGACATTGGGATTAGGGGCTAACCTCTGATTCTGGATCTCAGACACAGCATGCCACTGCTCGCCCCAGCAGGGGATCCCTGACCAGTTCTCATCTTCCCTGCAGAAGCAAACACTGACTGCTCTTTCTTGAAAAATAACATGCCTCATGTGTCCTCCTCACACTTCACCCCAAACACATTTCCCCTTGTGGGTCATTTATTACACAGTACACGGCGAAGACTGTAAATGGACCTCAGTACACCGTCAGATCCCTCAGAGTTGGGGCTCTCTAAACTGCTGCACAATCTTCCCACCAGCAAAGTGTTTTCCTTGGTAAGGGCCAAACATACATTGTAGAACTACAGTGATGCCTGTAAACATTGAAACCGTTCAAAGAATGAAAACCTGAAAAAGTATAACAGTTTTTCCATGAAACCTACAATCAGTCTCTAACAACAGCAACACTACAGCATTGTAGGGGCACGTTTAACTCATTAACCACGAAAAGAAAATCTTTGCTTGATCAAGAATCAATCAAAAACCTTAAGTACATATGATTTCCCCAACATCTTCTAACATTGATGTTCATAGTAATGATGCTCAGGCACTCAAATCAACAACTGGTGCCTTTTGAAACATCAGGAAGGACGTGTCCTGGTGCAAATTCAAGTATTTTCAAACCCTAGACAGATCTACTCATAATCACTTTGGAACTCTCAAACATTCAGAAAACCAGCACACATCCCTAAAACAGGGAATGTGTTTGTGTGCGCTGATTTGTAACACATACCTACAAATGCAACCTCATGTGTGGTCCAGGAAGCCAGAAAATAAAATGGGCAAGTACTCTGGATGGTGGAATGGGTTGTGTTTCTTTTGTGGCTTTTACCTGAGGAGGCAAAATTAAAGAAACTGTAATTCAGCCTCAGAGGCTAAGTGGGAAACTGGCAAACAAGATGGTCCCTATATTCCTGAAGGGGGCGGGGGGACGGGGGGGGGGGGGGGTCCTGGGACTCTAGAAGATGATTCATTTGAGAAAGAACCAAGTGATTTTTCAGCAGGGTAGGAAAAAAAGGTGACCCACACATGAGTCAGTTGTCCCATGGAGCTGTCACCACAGGACATCAGCTTTTCACATCCCTGTAGCATTTAGCCCAGCAGAAATCCAGTAGGACTTCCACTGCTAAGACCCTCAGAGTCTCACATGGCCCCTGGGCTGTGCTGGCTGCATGGATTCCCTGGGCATGGAAGATGAGGAAGTGGGTCCTGGCAGCCAGACTCAGTACCCATCCATAGCCACCGCGGGGCTGCCCAAGAAGCACACCTGGCCGAATGTCCCAATCCTGAACCTTCACTTTAGGGTGTGCATTTCCCCATTCTTAGCAACCCCATTATCCCAAAGTCTTGACTCATCATAAGCACATGTGACAGGGTGGCTCAGAGTTGGACTGGAGCCTATGTTCTGGGACAGTTAAGACCTAGCGTGGACATGGGCAGTCAGTGAGGCTAGCTGCTCTGGACAGAGCTTCTCCAGCCTACCACAGACTCGTCCATGTGACCACTCTAGACGCCCTTTCCCAAAGTGAACTTTTACCAAAGAGGACAAACAAGAAAGTCTGATGAGCTGAGGGAAAGAAAATTTGACTAGAAGGGCAGGCTTGAGGGCTGGAGGGAAGAAGACTCTGTGGACCTCATGTGTCCAGGCGCTGGATCTCCGGGCGACTATCCACATCTCTGGACTCGGTGCGGGCTCGGATGTAGTCATTGGCGCTCTGCTGGCGAATGCTGACTCTCCATTTCTGCACAGCTAAGAACGTGCTCACTGCGTAGGCTGCCGTCGCCAGGAAGCCAAATATCTAAAACACACAGGCTGGGTTAGCCTTGGGCACAGGGCTCCACGGGGCATGAGCTGTGCGCACACCTCTCCTGCTATATCCTAGCCCCAGCCCTACTGAATGTGCAGTTGTCACACCTGGCCAAGGATCTAGTCATGTGGCCCATAGAAACTCCTGCATGACTGGAAGACAGCTTAATGTGTCTTCTTCAGTGTTCTGAACATACTGTTTTAAAAACAAATTACAGATAAACTGGGCATGGTGGCGCACGCCTATAATCCCAGCACTCTGAGGCTGAGACAGGAGGATTGCTGTGAGTCCAAGGCCAGCCTGGACCACAGAGTGAAACCCGGTCCCAAAATAAATAAATAAATAAATAAATAAAAAGATAAAAAAAATAAAAAAATCACAGGTGCTAGAGGAATGGCACAGTGCTTAAAGTTCTTGCCTAGCAAGTGCGAGGTCTTGCATTCAATTCCCTAGCACCACATAAAGGCAGGGGTGGTGGCTCACATCTGTTATCCCAGCACTTGGGAGGCTGAGGCAGGACGATTGCCATGAATCCAAGGCCAGTCTGGGCTACAAAGTGAGTTCAAAATCAGCCTGGGCTACTGAGCAAGACTTTGTCTCAATAAATAAATAAATAAATAAATAAATCAAATGACCAAACCACATCCAGCTTCATGGCCTCTCATCTTAGATAGGAAAACATAATGTGAACCAAATACGATGTTAGAGTTGCAGCAGTCTCACAGGTGAGCCCACGTCAGGCCACAAGGCCGACCCAATCACCCCTCCCCAGCCTGCCATCTCTCACCCAGGCAGATCTGGGGAAGATGCACCACAGTCAGGCTTCTTGGACCTACTGAGTGCCTGGGAAAGCAGCCAGCTTAAACATTTTTAAAATATTTTAATCCTCAATTTAAAAATGATGCATATTCATTATAAATTACCAGCAATAGAGAAATGCAGAGCACAAGGAATGAGCAGCGTCTATTGCCTGGTCTGCATCCTCTGGCCTCTGCCCCACCCCAGGAGGTGAGGTGAGCAGACGAAGGCGGTCACAGAAGATGCAAAATTAGCCTCTGTTTTCACCACCCACAATTTTTGCTTACTTACCACAGCAGCAATTTCGGCGCCAGTTTTGTGGTTTAAAGCAGCCAGTACAATTGAGGCAATAAAGAAAAAGAAAGTGCTGAGTCCAGTGTTGACCAAATCCTAAAGAAATAGATAAAATACAACCACTTGAAAATAATTCTTCTCAAAGCAGAACATTTTTGTTTGTTTGGTTTTGAGTCAGGGCTTCACTCTAGTCAAGGCTGGTCCTGAACTCACTATGCAGCTCAGGATGACCTCAAATTCATAACAATCCTCCTGCCTTAGTCTCCCAAGTGCTAGGATTACAGGCATGTGCCACCAAACCCAGCTTCTGTAGTGCTAGGGAATTGAACTCAGGGCCTGGTGCTTGCTAGGCGAGCACTTTAATCTCGATGCACCCAGTCCAGAACTTTCAAAGGTAAGACCCACAATACCCAGCTTCTGATGATTCTGTATCTCAGTCTTGATGCCACAGGGGTGTTGGTCTCACAAAGGAAGATAAAAAGCAGCAGCAGATGATATTACTGAGCAAACCACACAGCAAAATCCTCATTTTAATCTACCATGTTACCAGTTTTTTATTTAAACAGCAACCAAAACTGGTGACACTCACTACTGTTTAGAGTTCTGGTACCTTTCTATTCTTGCCAAGGCAAGCACACACCACCGAACGACATCTTCAGTCCTCTAGTGTCATCTTTTTTAAAAAAAATAGGGGCAACTGACATTTCCGGGTCCCCCTTGTGACTAGCAGCTTTACCCCCATCTTTCTTTGCCCTTCTATAAGTTTCACAATAAAGCCTTTTCTTCAAACCCTGCAAAAACAAAAAGATGCTCACATCATCTTTGTATGGATAAAGCTCCATAAGAGCCCATAGGTACTAACAATGGACAATTATGACCTTGTAAGATTGCCACGAGGATAAAGTGTATAATACTTAGCACCATGTCTGGCACACAGTAAGTGTTCAATAAATGGTAGCTTCAGCAGCTCCAGTCTGGCAAGAAAATGCACGTATGAACTACACTGTTTATCCGCTCGCCTGTCCTCCACCTTAACTACAGTGAATGATGCTACTGTAACCACGGTGCACAAACACCAGGTCAACCTTTCAATTCTTTTGGGCACATAACTGGAAGTAGAGCTGCTAGACCACACAGTAAATCTTGTTTGTGTTTTGGAGGGTCAATAATTTAAGTACAAGTTGGAAATGGTGACACATGCCTGAAATCTCACTGCTTAGGAAGCCAAAGCAAGAAGATCATGAGTACAAGGCCAACTCCAGCAGCTCAGAGATCGTGTCTCAAAACAAAGCAAAACAAAAAAATTTAGAAGGGCTGGGAATATAGCTCAGTGGTAGGGAACTGCCAGGCTCAAGCCCCAATAAGCTCCCCCACATCCCCAAAAAAGGCACGAGAGAAAAGAAGTATGAAAAGCAAAGTAATTGTATAACTAAGTTTCCTAGGCTGGCCTTGAACTTGCAACCTCCTCCCTCAGCTTCCCAAGTAAATAGGATTAGAGGTGTGAGCCATCTTACCAAGCGTCTCTTTTTCTTTTCTAATATAAGCATCCAGTGTTAGATTTCTAAGCACTGGTTAGTTAAGTTTTCATTTTCAATCAGTCCAAAATATTATTTAATTTTTTAAGATGCCCTCTTTGACACACTGATTATCAAAGAGTATGTTGTTTGACAATTGTTTGGAGATTTTTCCAGTCATCCTTCTAGTATATAATTTCTAGTTTAGTTCTATTATGGTCAGAGGACATACTCTGTATGATTTCAATTTTTTACGGTTATTAAAGCTTATGATCCCAAGTGTGGTCTATCTTAGTGATATACCAGACTTTCTGGTGAAATATGTATATTCCCTTTCACACATATTGATAGATAAAATGCTCCAACGTGGGGCTGGAGGAATGGCTCAGCAGTTAAAGCGCTTGTAGTATCCAAGTTCAATTCCCCAGCACCACATAAGCTGGGTGTGGTGACGCACACCTGTCATCCCAGCCCTCGGGAGGTTGAGGCAGGAGGACTGCTGTGAGTCCAAGGCCAGCCTCGGCTCCATAGTGAGTTCAGGACCAGCCTGGGCTACAAAGCGAGACCCTGTCTTAAAAAAAAAGCTCCAATGTGTCAGATGAGTACATCCAATGACTTGGAACAGTATTTCTCTCCTTATTTTTTAAATTGTGGTTAAAATATATATAAAAGTAGGGCCATAATCCACCCTTCCCCCCAGTGTTGGATACTGAACCCTAAGCCTTATGCAACTCAGGCAAGTACTCTACTGCAGAGCTATAAGGTCTTGCTTGCCAAATTCCTAAGTAGTCCAAACTGGGCTTCACCTTGGAATCCTGTACCAGTCTCCCAGTACATAGTTTCAATATGGGAGCTGATTAGAGGGCTGGAATATTCAGTATCACTTCTGGACATGAAGATCATTCTCCCAATGGCCAGTCAATCAAGCCTATCTACTAATGCCTATTAATGAAATTTCTTTTTAAAAATCACTAACTGATAGAGTTGGACAACAGACAAAATTCTTAGCTGGCAGGTACATCCATGTGCTAGGGGGCAGCTCAATGACTCACAGG
Source organism: Ctenodactylus gundi (assembly GCA_004027205.1). Classification (NCBI taxonomy): domain Eukaryota; kingdom Metazoa; phylum Chordata; class Mammalia; order Rodentia; family Ctenodactylidae; genus Ctenodactylus; species Ctenodactylus gundi. The sequence continues at coordinate 114,841 of PVKB01004786.1, forward strand.
GCAGAGGCCCCTGCACCGGACCCCTTTACAGACACTTGCCTGCACATCTCTTCCCTTGGGCTGTTCCTCAGTTGTACACTTTTAACATACCAGTATTATAGAATCTGAGAAGGGGGCTAAGAAACTGCAAATCTATAGTCAGCTAATGTCCTAGTTCTTGGCCCAGGTGGTGGTTACATAGTCCTTATAGTTCTTCATTCCATTGTATATTTACTTTCACTTTTTAAAAAGATTTGATCATAAAAAAAAATTGGAGAAGAGGGATTAGGAGACAGAGAACTCTTCTAGACAGGCTGGTACAGATCCCTTCCTTAGGAAGTTTGGTTAGCCAGGCTTTGACTTTGATGCCAGCTGTGGAGAATGGGAGCTACTGCCAAGCTTTGGGAGGAAGAAGTCAGAAGTATTGTGGAGATAGCACTACGTGAGGAAATGGGTGGAAGAAAGAGGGATGGGTGGGGAAGGCCATGGCACTAAAGCAAACGGGTGGAACACACAGGTGTGTGAGCTCCTAGAACACAGAGAAAAACTTCACAGAACAAATCCCATAGGTCCATCACTCTTCTCCACTTTCCCCCCAAAAAACCCACCTGACATTAAAGGAGTCTCTTACATTGCATCAAATCATGCCTGTATAAAACATACTTTGCCAACATCAGTCAACAGGTAAAAAATTATAGTTAGACAGGAGGGTAAATTCTGGTATTTGGTCACAGACAAGGGTGATACAGTTAGTAACAATGCATTCTATATCTCAGAATACTTAAAGACAGGATTTTAAATATTTTTGCCACAAATATTCCAATGAAGGGATCTGCTGGACTTGGAGAAGAGGTATCAAGATTTGACCACTGTGGCCCATTTGAGGAATAGGAAGCTGAACTAAAGAGTGGTGACTTAAATGAAATGATTTAGATGTGGAAGATTAAACATGCTAAGTACTGTATAGTCACTCTGACTTGGGAAACCCAGAACACAGACATTCTATAGAACCACCATGATGTGATAGCCAGAGATGGGGTGAAGGGATGGGGAGGCTGTGGGAGGGTCAAAAATGGGAAGGGATTGTAAAGTTGATATTATATATATATGTGCACAAAATACTCATGTTCATTGTAAACATTACATATTGCATATTAATAAAAATAGTGGGGAAAAATAAAAAATATTCTTGCCACAAATATTTGAGGTGATAGGCTAATTAGCCTAATTTGATCATTCCACTGTGTACATATATGGAGACATCACATACCTCAAAGTATGCATAATTATTATTTGTCAATTACAAATAAAACAAAAAGACATTATATCTTGTACTCTACATTGTCCTCCTTATCACTTCTCCTTCATATTTATGTCAACCTGGGCTCCTGAACAAACGATTTAACTGCAACTATACCAGCCACACCCTTTCCATTCACCAAGCTGGCTCTGTTGAGGACAAAATACGCCCTGCCTTTTGAGAAAAACAGAGCCCAGGCCAACCTTCTATAGCCACTTGGTGAAACGTGCTCAGCCTCGAGGAGCTCACGTCTCCTCTTTCAGCAGACACCACCTCCCTAGGTTCACACAGTGCACGTGCCGTCATGTTGGGTAAGCCATCAGCTTCATCTGCTCCAAAAGGGCAGAGATGTGGAAAGGATCCCAAAGGACAGGAAGGAGTTCTCAAGTGATCACGCACCACTCAGACAATGCCGCCAAGAAGGAAAGGGCAGATGTCAACTTTCCAGTGGAAAAGATGGACTTCAATTATATCAGTAATGCAGCAGTCAAGAAGTAGGAAGTCTTTCATGATTAAATGGGAAAATCAGAATTTCAGAAAGCTCATGAAAAGAGACATTTCTGGGAATGAATAAAGGTCAATATAAATTAGTGAGAAATCCGAAGCATGAAGTCTTTTATTAACAGATTAGTGGTTGTCAAATAAGTTGACATAATGAAATCAGGGACATATGGTCAAAGCAGAGAGCGCTCACAAGAGAATGCCACAAGCCTCAGGAAGAGACAAACATTTTCATTGGGCAGCAGCACCCACAGCTGGTTTGGGGGCTCACTAGATGTTTTATTCCCATTTTCTCAGTTTTATACTTAAGACAACCCCACAAGAGAAAATATTCATTATCTCCTCTTTACCAATGCAAGACTTCACCAACGCAGGGCTGACTGAGCTGCTCAGGGCCATGCACACGCTTAGGGGCACCCTGGACTTCCAGTGATCCAACCAGGTCCATCTGGCTTGAAGCCTCTCATCTTTACCTTGCCACCAGCTGCTTCTTTTTCAAACAGGTCTTCCTGCCTGCAGGGTTCCGTGCACTCCTCAGCCCAATCCCACCTCAACAAGTACTTACTGAGAAGACTTAGAAATGCCAGGCAACCAAGATACCAGGGAACAAGGCAGCTCCCTTGGCCTTGCTCCCAGAGCAAGGTGGGAAGGTCTGCAAGGTTCTCATGCGCTATCTACTATACTAATTATACTGTCAGCAGGATGAAATAAGCTCTTAATCATTTTCTCATGGATACCACAAACTTTAAGAAAATAAGTGAGGTATTAAAATCTCTCTTAAAAACCTAGAAAAAACACTTTTTAGTGTCTTGAGTTTTTAGATCCCATCACATTTAATCGCAATTCCCCCAGCTTTGAATGCTAAGAAACAAGATGAGTGTTCAACTGACATTCGGTACACCAGATCAGCAACTCTCCTTTAAGAGGTTTGGGATAACGCAGAACACATTCTGCCAGGAAGGCCTTTCCTTCCTTATGCCACAGAACACACCATGAGAGTGTCCTTGCTGGGAAAGGTGGCAACTTGGCTTTCTCACAGAGAGCCACAGTTTCTCCTGGCACCTGCACACTTCAAGCACCAGCCTAAGAGAAAGAAAGATAGGCCTGGCATCTCACATGGCACAAGACTCCGGGCTGCGAGCAGGCAGCCTGCAACACTCTCCTCCTCATCCCTGAGCAGGCATGACACCTGACAGGGCCCTCTCAAGCTCAGAAGGGTGAGGCAGTTGGCTGCATTTTCAAGCGTCTCCCTCACTAACTCCCTCCGAGCTCTTGCATATGCTAATTCAAAAGGAAATATTTTTCTAAAAACCAGTAACATTAAAATTCTTATTTCATTCACAGACAAATAAGGACAACTAATAGCCCAGAAATTGAGAACTGGGACTGACCAGCCCTGAGCCTCCCACATCGGCAAAGGTCTCCGCCAAGAGCTGAAAAGGCCAAACCACGGAGAAACCCCTGCATGTAAGGTATTCTGATCAAACCACTTAAGCTTTCTTGGTCCTCTCGTTTGCTCTGAGTTTAATAATACCTAGGATTTGCAAACTATTAGCAATTTCATCCATATTTTCAATTCTTCCAGAATCATATTTTCAAAGGTGGCTTTTGTGTCTATTCTAAAAAATATGCAAGTGTGCTAATTTGATTTTCTTTCACATATTCTGCAAATACCAACATAACCAATCTTCTCAGATGATCAGAAAATAGAAGTGACATGTTTAAAAGGGGCAACATAATTCTGCTATGATGTTTTGTTTTTACCATTAGTTAAGATTCAAATTATGCTGTAGTTTTACTCAACCCAGTAAAAAAATTTAGAACTTTACAGTTCCATTATAATGAAATATTTAGGTAGTGAAATAAACAAGAACCAAAACAAGACATGGGCAGATTCCAACTTCCCCTGGGGAGCCAAGCACCATCCAATCATTCACAGCCAGGGTGACTTGTACTCACTGTCAGGTTCCAGTTGATCTGGGGGATCCTCATGTACAGGTTGAGACTGAACAGAATCAGCAAGACTCCAGTCACCACAAACGCACTACAGCTTACAAACTCAAAGAAGTAGAGGCCTTCGCACGGGGCACACTCCATGATGGTCTCGATGCAGATGAAGGCAATCAGCGCTAGGATCTAGGAAGACAATTGGGAACATACATGCGGGTGTATATTTAGTACACATCTGTGTACACACATGCCTGCCATGCTTATGTAAAACTAAACAACAGCAATCCACAGCTGCAGGGTGTGTCCCTGGGGACAGCAGTGTAACTCAGAAATATGATCTGCTTCAACTCATGGGTAGAGAGACCTGAATGTAAGAACCACCTTTCCAGCAAATACGGCGAAGGCCCCCACCACTGTGCTGACACCAGCTGGTGTGCGCAACTGGCCCTTAGAAAGGAGGAAGCAGAAGGAATCCCAGTGGAATTTCAGCTCTTTCTGCCACCATAATTTCCTATATAACTCCTGTCTGTTCCTAAGTTATGATTTCTGCTCCAATTACAATGAACACCAAGAAGACACAATCTTATCCAATCTACAACCACCTACGTGGTTCATAGTGGGGTCAGAAAAGCTAACTCAAGTTCTGAAAAGAAGGGGCCACCTAATTAACTCACATGCTCAGGAAAGTGTGTATCATTGGATTTTATCATAAGAAAATGGGGCAGCTGATTATAAATAATTCAAAACCCACCAATAATAGAATTAGTCTTCCTGAAGGACCAAAGTAACATTCTAAGCACCATGTGCCAAGTGCTGAGAGATCATACAGTCAGTTTATCAATGGAAATTACCAAATGAACTTTTAACAGTAAGGCTCAGGAGCAGAGGCAGCCCCAAGCCAAGCTTTGGCCCTATGACCAAGGGAAGTCCAGGTGTTCTTCAGCACCAACAGCCAGATAGAGCAGCCTTGGGCTCTTGGCCTCGGCTCTGTTCCCACCCTGGACTATGCCTCCATATCCAGGCAGGCCCCAACTCTGCAAGTTAAGGAAGCAGAAGCAAGCACCCTGAAGTCCTCCAGAAAGGAATCCTCCAGGGCCAGCAGCACAGCGCCCCCAGGCTTGGGAGCAGGGCAGAAGCCCCACCTCCCTCCTTGCCTTGCAGAATGAGCATCTGCTTTCTGACAAGATCCTCAGATGATTAACATGGAAAGACAGCCAAGGCACGGGCTGTTCTGTGGCCCCATCCCGCCCACTCAAGTCCCACTCATGCCATTTAGTGCTTCGCTCAACATGTGACCTCCCTGGTTGCGTTTCTCCCTGGCAGGTGCCATATAATTCCAGCGTGTCCCAGGAGAACCCATGCATCTCATCACCTCTGGAGTGTTTGGGGCAGGGCCAGGCCATTCCCCTTAGCTCCAGGCACAAAACACAGTAGCTTGTACACAAGCAGTAAGCCAGAGCAGGGGTGGGCAAGGTGCTACCCATGCCCCACCCCCACTGCTTGTGGTAGGCATGTCAGGGTCTCCATAAGGAAGAGGTGGCCCCGCCTTTCCCACTATTGAGGCGTTGCTGTAGCACATCTTCCTGAACCTCAACTGAGCTCAAGTCAACACATTGGCAACATGGGTCTTGTCAGTCAAAGGACACAAAATTTCTATCAGACAGGAGAAATCAGTTCAAAAATTCAGTTGTGCAGTATGATGACCACAGTTTTTAAACAATCTATCATAATTTGAAAATGAGTAATTTAATTCTTCTCACTAGAAAAAACTAAGTAATGTAATGCATAAGGTAATGCATGGCTCATTAGCTTGGTTGAGCTATGCCACAATATACACATATTTTAAAACATAATATTGTCTACTACAATAAGCATATACAATTTTATATATTCATTAGAACATAAAAAAGATGAGTCTCTAAGTATATACTTTATGCTTTTCCTAATGACTCCCCTTTTAATTCCCCACAGAACCACAGACCTTAATTTTCCATCTGAATTACATGCCTAACTTGAAATCAATTCACAAAAGAAACGGTTCATATAAGGAAAACTCCTAAACTTCCTTTCTCTTTTTCTTTTTCTTTTTGCTTTCACCCTGTAATCGGATCTACTAATCTTAAGCAAGAAATAACACACGGAATTGATGAGTTACAAATGTTTCTGGTATGCTAACTTCAACCATACTTGTGTAGGAAAGTAACACCTACATTCTTAAAAATTAAAATACAAATGACTTCAAGAACACGCAAATCGGAGTGGCTATTCATTATGATAGTGAGCAAAACAGACAAAAACGCCCTGCTTGCTAGTTAGTAGTTGAATAAGTTTGAAAATATAAAAAAAGTTAGTGGTGAGAACACAGGGTAAATGTTACAGCAAGGAAGACCAATAAAGTGAAGTGAGGCTGCGGTGTGCAGACTGACTGCTGGCCCTGGAAGAGGGCTGGCAAGGGCTAGCGAAGAGACAGCTACAGGAAACAGGGGTGGGTACCTGGAGGTGGGGAAGGAGAATGTAGGGCAGGGCGGCTGAGAGCCCTGACCTGGGGCACAGAGCACAGGCAGGGTCCCAGCACAGGCCAGATGCACAGAGCCGTGGTGCAGGCTGGTCCAGAAACATGGCAGGCGCTGGCTCTCACGGAGGAACATAAGACAGGCACGTCTGACTTGGGGTCGTCCAAGTCCCACCAGCTACTGCGGGGAGAAGACTGCCAGGAGGACAAGGGAGCAGGCTGGAAAGGAGCTGGAGGCCTCAGCAGTACCCCGGGGGTGACATGATCAGGGGAGTGGCAGTACAGGCGGCAAGGCGTGTTGAGTTCTGGAGTGTGTTAAAGGCAGGGCCCATAGCATCTGCTGACAGATGGCAGGGTGTGAGCTGGCACGGGGAAGCCGGCGGGGAGCGGGTTTCTGGTGGGGTCAGGAGCTCAGCGGGGGACATGCTAAGGCTGAAGTGGCTCTCAGCTTCAAGTGGGTTGGTGGTTAGACATGTGGGTCTTGAATTCCTCAGAAGGGGTGGAATGGAGATGGAATCGGGTGTCACGGGGTGAGATACACCCCAATCACCCCAGCGTGTGCAGACAGAAAAGAGGCAGGCTCAGCACTAAGCATGAGGCACTCCAACATGTCCATGAAAGAAATAGCCACACAGCAGACACTGAAATTTCATTTGCCACCTATCAGCCGGGCATGGGTGCCAGACTTCAAAGACGGTCCATCATCCACGTCTCCCAGACAGCTGCATCCCTGCAACATGATGGCTAGAGCTGCCCTGTGATCTTGCAGTCAGGTGGGCAAAGTCACTGTTGTGTCTGCCTTGCTCTCTGTCTCTCTGGGGTCCCTCACTCTGGTAGAAATGAGCTCCCACATCAAGGTGACATTTTGCATTCCTGGCAAGAAGTTCAAGTGCCAAAAAGAAAAGCCTCGTGCCCACAGCCATGTGAATAAGCCACCCCCCTCCCTTTCCCCTGCTCAAGCAGAGAGCCTCCAGACAGCACAGCCCCAGGTAACAGCCTGACTGCAGTCACTGAGCGACCAGGGCAAAGCCACTCAGGAATCCCTGACCCCCCAGGCCCTGAATGGTAATAGAGGCCTGTTGTTTTTAGCCACCAAATTTGGGGGTAATAAGTTATGCAGCAATGTATAATATATAGGGGAGGAACTCCTTTATGTTATAATTACTAGTATTAATAACAGGTACCTATTACTCACTGATTATGAGTCAACACCATGTAAGCATTTCTCATAATTTACTATGTACTCCCCTGACATAAACCTGTGAGGTAGACATTAGCCCCATCTTACAGATAAGAAAATAAAGACCTGTGATGGAGGTCTGTGTCTACGATACAGACAGACAGCAAGACACTGTTTTAGGATCTCATAGTACAGACTTGATCCTCAGTCTCTCTGGCTCTTACTGCCTCCCCATACCCTTTCCTCATGGGCTCCTCAGCCACAAAATAACATCTGCTTTCTCCACATACCTCAAATGGTAATTATGCTCAGAATCAAAACAAAAACATATGAAAAAGTGTATAAATAACATACTATACTCAAAGGAATAAAAATGTTATCTTTATAGTTTTACAATCATAAAACATCTTTTCTACTTTTTGTTTCCCTAAATAGTATCCATAGGCATTTCCACAGAAACACCCTTATGTTTTTTGAATGACGACGTAATAATTGTATATAAAGATACACAGGTACACGCATTGCTACATACACCATTAATGTAATCAAACCCTGATAGGTAGTTAGATGGCAACCAATACTCTGCCACTATAAGCAGTATACTTTTTTACCATGACACTTGGCACAGCAAAATGTCAAAATGCCTCCCACATAATGAAACTGAATAATCTCTGCTGACATAAAGCTACCTATCCACTATATGAAAAGAAAGACTCAGCCAAAGTTATACTAGAAGCCAACAACTTCAGGACAACCAAGGAGTGAAAAGTAATCTAACTTATCGCAATTTGGCAGTTGATAAACATCACACGGAAAAATTTAGAGTTGTTCAAGAAAATGTACCCTAGGCAAGCTGATGGTATTTGTGAGTCAGGCCCACAAGTGTCCTCAATACTTTCACAGTGGATAAATAATATGACATTACAAAGTTGTCAGGTTTCTATAACTGTGGCTAATTATAATTGACAACATCACAAAGGAGCAAAGGAGGGAAAGGGGAGGGCGGCCAATCACCACAACACTTTCTAACTGTTCATTAAGTTCTACATCACCCCTGATCTGAGGGTAAACTGCGAAGGTCTGGTTGCAGGTGCTGGTGTGAACAGCGCCCCCCAACATATCCAGTTCTGTCCAGGCACATGATGGGACTGGAGATTCCAGCCATGACACTTTCCAGAGCACCTTTATTCTAGAAGATGGCACCAAATCTTCAGAGCCCCTCACTTGCATCAGCATCTTGCAGGACCCCCGACGGGACCCCAGCCCTCTGCACACAGTCGTATTTTTAGAAAACCTGCAAAGCAAACCATTTTAACTTCAAAGAGCTCCTTTCCCTCCAACTTCCTGTCTGTCACAGTTCCTTGTGCCAGATGATGATGGAGTAGCAATGGGTATTTTGGGAAATTGACTTATTGTAAGTTTATTGAGAGATATATTAAATTTGGGGCTAGCTGTCTTTTCCACATATGGTTAATTCCTGTATCCTGCTGAGGTGGGAATGGCTTCTATGCATGTTCCAGATCTGCTGCATTGGCTGACCTGACTCTGTGATGAAGGGACAGGCCCCAAATACATGAGGTAAACATGGTCTACAACATCCAACCAGAAGTACATGCACAGTGGAAGAGAAATCAGCTTGAAACATGTGCAGCAGAGCTTGCCTGAGGGGAATCCTGAGCTCATCAAGCACATAAAACCCTACCGCTACCTGCCCTCCATGGAAGCTGTGCCTTCTCATGCACGTATCCACTGGTGCAGCACACATGGCCATGAGTGTGTTACACATTTTCTTCCTTTTTGGTGGGAATCACATGAAATAGAATTTACTGTAAGGCTTACAGGGCAAACAGCAGCACAATTGTGTAGGAAACTGAAGCTTTGTGTATTCCAATGAATCAGATTACATCGTGGTATTTCTGTCAAATTTCAAACTGACAAAGTCTGAGAGTTCCAAATGGCACACAAAACTGCCTCCAACTCACTGAAACAGCCTGAAGAAACAAGTGTTCTGGTGACAAAACTCCTACATGTATTTGGCAATTAAATCAATACATGTAAGGGAAGGGCTTTCTTCCTCTCATGATGCTAATGGTTGAGCCAGCTAGCTAGGGAAACATTCCCCCCCAACCCCCAGCTACATCATCAGCCCCTGAGAACAGCATGCTGATTATTCTTGTGTAATAAACCTAAATTTCAGGCTGATTTTGTATACTTTTTCAGAATTACCAAGCAAACTGAAATGCAAGTACAATAGGAAAGATCTACCTTAGTGGAAGCCAAAACAAAAAGAGAAAGAAAATGCTTTTTTAAATTTATGATTTGGTCTAAATTCACTATTATAGCTGGTTTTCTGTCTTAATTGTGTATATTTTCCTCAAAGTAGGTCTCTGATGTCTCAAGACATCTCCCCACTCACACACACATGCTAACCCTAACCCTGGATCTACTTCTTGATTTGGCCAATGAAATAAAGAACAAGCTTGGAAGTTGAGTGTGTGCTCATGTGTTGGTCATTT